>CAJUYG010006196.1:0-12542 GCA_910591675.1 Galerucella calmariensis
AAAATATCGTTATGTCTGGTAACTTATCCAATTATAAGAAAAAAAAGGTAGAACGTGTCGCGGGACACACGGTAGGAACTTTAGTTCCTTTTAAGCAAAAATTATGTAATACATCTGACGTTGTAGATAAACAATTTGCATATCTCTCGCTAGCAAGGCACATAACGAAGCAACGTAACATAACGTAGCGTAACGTAACGCGTAATGGTCAGATCTTTTGCGTCGCGACCCCTGGTCGCTCAAACATAACCTGGCGTAAAGAACTAAAGTTCCAAAAATAGAATAGAATGGGTAATTGAGAGGCGACCGATGGACATGTCCTTATAATAGATCTCGGTGGTTGAGTGGTAAACATGCCAGACTCTTACGCGGTAGACCTAGGTTCAATTCCCCATGAAACAACTTTTTTTTTATTAATGATTTTATTTTTAAATAATTATTCTGCTTTATATTGATAACAACAACAGGTAGACGCTTGAAATATTTCGTATTTTGCATATTTATTGTAGATAAAGGTACGATACCTACCCTTCGTGCGGGAGTCCGAATGGCAACATCTACTTATAACAGCTTCGCATATTTAAAAAGGGAAACCGTAACATTGTACAAATTGTACATTTAAGAACTGTACGTTTATCACAAAAAAATTAGTGAAGACATAAAATAAAATTGTTGAACATTTTCATTTACAAAAATAAACTTGAATAAAACAATCCGTATAAATTAATAACAAATACTAAAAACAGAATAAAATGGGTATTTAAGGGACTATCGTTGGACATCAGCTCTTACAAAACTATTCAATACTTCTGACGTTGAACTAGTTCAAACCCCAATGGTTGAGTGGTAAACATACTAGACTCTCGCGCGGCAGACCCGGGATCGATTCCCCGTGAAGACGTTTTTTTTTTAATTGTTAATTTTATTTTTAAATAATAATTCTGCTTGATATTGATAACGACAACAGGTAGACGCTTGAGATATTTAGCAGAATATTCATATTATAGACAAAGGTACGGTACCCTTCGTGCGGGAGTCCGACTGGCAACATCTACTTATAACAAAAAATTAGTGAAGACATAAAATTGAATTGGTACGATTATGAATAAAATTGTTAGAAATTTTTAATTTCAACTTACTTATATTTATTTTACAGTTTATTCAATTGTTTATTTTCTAGATTTTTTCCTAAATGGGTCGTAGAAAAAATATGCTGTTCGACTCGTGTGGATTGTCCATATCGCACTTGAACGATTGAGCACTCTGCCTACGGCGTCGTGCTCAAACTTCGTCCTCGTGCGATATGGCCATCATATCCACACTAGTTGCACAAACTACTATTCTGCACAGTTTACAAAATGGAAATGTAGGCCATCAGTTAACTAAACGGATATAATTTCATATACATCCTAGAAAGTATATGAAATCCACCAATCAGCATTCGAGTTGAGTATCCGTCATTCATCTTTTTTCAATTTAAAAGAAACGTCAAAATAACTTGTCAAAGTTTCTCATAGAAGCGCACTGGATCAAGAATATTCATTTACAAAGATAAACTTGAAAGAAATAATCCGTACAAATTACCAACAAATAATACTTAAAACAGAATAAAATGGGTATTTGAGGAGACCTCAGATTTTATAAAATTATGTAATAGGTACATCTGACGTTATAGATAAACAATTTTCATATCTCTCAGTGGTTGAGTAGTAAGCAATCCAGACTCTCACGCCGTAGACCCGGGTTCGATTCCCGTGAAAAAGTTTTTTTTTAATTGTTACTTCTATTTCAAAAAATAATTATTCTGCTTGATAATAATAACAACAACAGGTAGACGTTTGAAATATTTAGCAGAATATTCATTATTATAGATAGTGGTACGGAACCTTTCATGAGGGAGTCCGACTGGCAACATCTACTTAGAACAGCATCGTATATTTAAACAGCATCGTATATTTAATAAATGAAACCGTAGCCCTATACAAATTTCAAGAACTGTACGTTTACCACAAAATTAGTGGAAACATAAAATTGAATTGTAAAATTTTTAATTTGAAGTTAGGTATATTACAGTTTATAGAAATTTTTATTTTCTAGATTTTTTCTTAAGTGGATCGTAGAAAAAATATGCTGCTCGACTCGTGTGGATTGTCTGTATCGCACTTGAACGATTGAGCACTCCGCCTACGGCGTCGTGCTCAAACTTCGTCCTCGTGCGACATGGCCATCATATCCACACTAGTTGCACAAACTACAATTTCTTTCAAAATATGCCCTTTTACATTTACAAACAACCTGCCCAAACTACAATTTCTTTCAAAATTTGCCCTTTTACATTTAAAAACAACCTGCCAAATGACAAATTAATTTATCCATCCATTTTAAAGTTATCGAATTAAAACATTCAAGCTTTCAAAATTTCAACACCCTGTATTTCGAAAAGTAAATGTGCTAGACCCCTTAATCGCGCAAAACAAATTATGGAAATAATAGTAAAAATTTATCCGAACAAATTCAAGTAGATCACTAGCACTGCGAATACCAGCTTTGCATAGAATTTTAATATAGCATCGGTGGTTCAGTGGTTAGGATGCTTGCATTGTACGCGGGCGGCCCGGGTTCAAATCCGGCTGGGAGCATTTTATTATTATGAATCGCTGCTTCGTAAACGAGAGAGAGAGACTAAGGAGGCACAAGCACGCAAGGCACATAACGAAAAAATGTAACATAACGTTTCGTAACGTAACGCGTAACGGTCAGATCTTTCGCGTCGCGACCCCCGGTCGCTCAAACATAACCTGGCATAAAGAACTAAAGTTCCAAAAACCTGCAACATGGGGGAGGGCAACGAAGCAACGGTAGCTACTGCGTCCGGAGGCAACCGTGATAAAACCTAGAAGAGTAAACCTCGATAATAAATCCCCATTACTAAGGCGTAAGGCATCGTGCTGAGGGTATGAAAGGTGTGAGGGTAAGATCACCGTAAACGATCCACTTTGGAGTACCTGGCGAAACTCCATTGTATTTTTGCCTTAGCGGGGTAAGGGCGCACTGCCCCGCTGGACTTGCTTTCGGCCCGGCTCGTGGGATTTACATGGACAGGATTAAAACAAAAAATAAGTCGGATAAAACAGAGGACGGATTGGCAAAAGAAAAAGAAACAGAACAAGGAAGAAGGAGCGGTAGGTTTCTCAGATGGGGGATTGGAGGAACAACAAGTGTTCGGAAGGAGAGATTCCCTTCCTAGGACCCCACCTAGGGTCGGAAGGCTAGTAGGGCAGGATGATGCCTACCACACCCCTAGCGGGAAGTTACCCAATTCGAGTTGGAAAGGATGACGAGTTGGGAGAATAAGGACCGCAACACTTCGATGGCACGCTTAACGGAGTGCGGAATAACGGGGGTAGAAGAGATCGTACATATTTTAAGCGACGAGGAACCAGACAGACCAAGCAAGAAAAAGAAGGAGGATAGCAGGAATGAGAGTCAATCAAAGTTGGGAAAGATATTTAAGGAAGAAGGCAAGAGGAAGAGAGAAGAGGCAGAAACGAAGGATAAGGGGGAGCCAACGGAACTCGAGAAACTCCGCGACCTGATGAACAGGGTTTTAGATGAGGGTATGAAATTATATACCCTCACGAGAGAGATCACCAATACAAAGATCGAGATCAAGGAAGGCATAAGGAATTTGTATAGGACCATTACAAGAGTGCAAAGGAAGCTGGAAGAATACAGTGAAAGTGGGGCAAGGCCGGAGACTCGGGAGCCGCAGAAAGTAAAGTTCACGCGAGTTACATTTTAATAAGACAATGGTACCATTCATTCACAGCGGTCAAACTAGAACACGGATAGTGCAGATTCAGCAAGTCTCGAGGATAATCAAAGTTTATAAATAGGATAAGAGAACAATTAATATTCATTCTGGCATAAATCATAGTAGTAACAAATATCTTTTCTTTTTACACTTAGTATATAAGTTTCACTGTATAAATATATTTAATATAATTTGTTTTTAAAAAAGCAAGTTTCGAATATTAAAATATAATTGGCGCAGTCAGTAGGATCGCGAAAGAGTCCTAGTAGTGGAAACTCGTCGTTTTTAAACGTTTATTCGCGATTTGAACTTTAATATACGGTGCAACTCGAAACTTAGTGAAAACCCAAGAAAAGAACTTTCCTGACGGACAGCAATTGTAGCTCAGCCTTCAGAGAAACAGAAACATTCCTGGACGACAGCAGTTGAAGCTCCTCATCCAGAATCTAATACAGTATCTACAGTCTACTGGACATGAAGTTGATCATCGCCCTTTTTCTGTAAGTACTTACTTATGTCAGAATCCTTTGCTCATAATCCTTCAAGTGATATATCCGCAGAGTTTTTAGCAACCTCAATCTCTAATTTAAATTTAACTGATAATAGTTCTAATTCTACTATAATAAATAAAGAAAACGATAATACAATGGCAGTCCCACAATTTGATATTAAGACGCTTTGTATTTTACCTCCTTTTGATGGAAAACCTAGTGAATTATATGATTTCATTAAAGTAACTACTACTTTATTAAATCAATTTTACGATAGAACAGCCGGTAATGAAAATTGCATTCAAAATATGTTATTATTACACGGTATAGTTTCAAAAATTATTGGCAAAGCCAAAGAAGTTATTTCAATTTATGGTTATAATGATTGGGATGATTTAAAAACAATTTTAATACAAAACTTTGGTGATCAAAGAGATGAAAACTCATTGACACGAGATTTAGTTAATTTAAGGCAAAATTTTAATGAACATCCGCAACAATTTTATCAGAGATGTCTAGAAATTTTGAATATAATATGTAATTATATAGATCTTCATAATCATAATCCTAATATAATATTGAATAAAAAACAATTTTTTCAACAACAGGCTTTAACTACTTTTCTCGCAGGTCTAGAAGAACCCTTAGGTTCTACAATTAGAGCCATGAGACCCCCTACTTTAGCAATCGCTTTACAATATATACAAGAAGAAAATAATATTCGCTATTTACAAAAAGGTAATAATTCACATAATTCACCCCCTCATCAACCTTCGTCTAATAAAAGACATCAATTTCCTATGAGACATCAACCTCAGTTTTTTCAACCTTCTACATCTTATCAAAATTATTCCAGACCACAGCAATGGCAAACTAACCAACAGAGACCATTTCCCCAAGGTCCAATTAATGTAAATCCTAGACAACTACCCCCACAACGATATTTTACAAATCAACAAGTTTTTGGTAAGCCCCAAAAATCCCAAAATGTTTGGACAAATAAAAATTCACCTCAACAAAGACCCACACAAAATCATAAGCCTACTCCTATAAGTATTTCAAGTACCCTTCCTAATCCACGCCATCCTCCTACAAATTTTAACAGACAGATACCTCAGAGACAATCTCCTCAAAGAGCTTGGACTTCTGAAGAACTCTTTAATTTTGACCAAGACTATTACAATGCCAATACTGACATAAACGAACATTATGAAAGTGAAGATATTGTTTATAGTACGGACGATTATAATGAAAATTTTCGGTTGGATCCGAAACCAATAACAAACAAGTAACAGAAATTAATGCCCTCTGTGACAAAACAGAACTACCTTACATTGTTATACAAAACCCCCCATTAAAACTCCTCATTGACACTGGTTCAACAAAATCATTCTTAAATCCTGATATTTGCTTTAAACATTATGAAAATAATATTAAGCACGAACCATTTATAGTAAGTTCAGTTTTTCAAACTCATTCTCAGGAATATTCTAGTCAAATTCCATGTTTTAAAGAATTTAAAAATAATAAAAATTTGCAATTTGGACTTTTCAAATTCCATAAGATTTTTGACGGTCTTATCGGTTTAGATAATCTTAAACTTTTAAAAGCACATATAGATTTTTCAAATTCAAAATTAATTACTGAAAATTCTATTTTACCTATCAAATATTACCAACCAGATAAAACTCAATTTTATTTCATTCAATTAGACCCTCATTCAATAAATCCAATTCGTGTTCCCGTTAAAGAAAATAAAGGTACAATATTTTTACCTAATCAAAAAATTAATAATGCATATTTAAGAGAAACCCTAACCGAAGCACATAATGGTATGGCTTGGGTTGAATTAATTAATGACAGTAACGAAACAATTTCAATGACTTTAACTAATCCTTTAAAAAGCAACTCCATAAACTTAAAAGAATATCATCTATATACAGCTGACGTTATACCAATAGAATCCCAGAACGCAGATGAACAAATAGACATTAAAAACCTCATTAGAACTGATCACATGAATTTAGAAGAAAAAGAAAAAATAACACAATTATGTAGAAAATTTTCAGACGTATTTCATAGACCAGATACACCCTTGACATTTACAAATCAAATAAAACACCAAATACGAACTACTGACGAAATACCAGTACATACAAAGTCATATAGATACCCCCACGTACATAAAGAAGAAGTACAGAGACAAATTGGATCAATGTTAGACCAAGGTATAATAAGACATAGTCAATCACCCTGGTCATCACCAATTTGGATAGTACCCAAAAAACCAGACGCCTCAGGTAAAATTAAATGGAGAATTGTAGTCGATTATAGAAAAATAAATGAAAAAACGATAGACGATAAATACCCCATTCCAAATATATCTGATTTACTTGACAAATTAGGCAGATGTCAATACTTTACGACACTTGACCTAGCCAGCGGGTTTCATCAGATTGAAATGGCCGAAGAAGACATTCCTAAAACGGCATTTTCAGTAGAACATGGTCATTATGAACATGTCCGAATGCCGTTCGGTTTAAAAAACAGCCCATCCACATTTCAGAGAGTGATGGATAATATTTTAAGAGGACTACAAGGAAATATATGCCTCGTATATATGGACGACATAATAATATACTCCACTTCGTTACAAGAACACCTAGTCAATTTAACAAAAGTTTTTCAAAGACTTCGAGATTCAAACTTGAAGATACAATTAGACAAATCAGAATTTTTGAAAAAGGAAGTAGCCTTCCTTGGACACATAATAACCCCCGACGGAATAAAACCAAACCCTGACAAAATTACAGCAATAAAAAATTTTCCTATACCAAAGACAACTAAAGAAATAAAAGGATTTTTAGGACTCCTCGGTTATTATAGAAAATTTATTAAAGATTTTGCACGTATTACAAAACCATTAACTGTTTGTTTGAAAAAGAATGCAAAAATTGAACACACTTCTAAATTTATCGAATGTTTTGAAACTTGTAAAAATCTTCTAATTAATGAACCATTATTACAATACCCAGAATTTGAAAAACCCTTTAACTTAACAACTGACGCAAGTAATTTTGCAATCGGTGCAATACTTTCGCAAGGACCCATAGGTAATGATAAACCCATTGCATTTGCTTCTAGAACATTAAATGATTCAGAACAAAATTATTCTACTATAGAAAAAGAAATGTTAGCTATAGTATGGGCAGTAAAATATTTTAGACCTTATTTATTTGGCAGAAAATTTAAAATTTTATCAGATCATAAACCTTTACAATGGTTATTCAGTTTAAAAGAACCAAACTCAAAACTTATACGATGGAGATTAAAACTAGAAGAATATGACTACGACATTGTATACAAAAAAGGAAAATCTAACACAAACGCTGACGCCCTTTCAAGAGTGGAAATTCATAGTATAACTACACAAAAACCTATCGAAATCCTAAACGGACATTTAGACACTCAAGATCCTTTTGACATAGACATTAATAGAACCTTAATAAATAATTATACGGAACAACACCGTGAAAAAACGAAATTAATGTATGACCAACTTAATCACAAAATTACTCAAAGAAAAGAAAAAGTAATTCAAGTCAGAAACGAAAAAAGAGATCCCCCAATTAATTACGAACCCAGCACTAAAATATTTACCAAAACTACTGAGAAAAGAAACAAATTACTTCCCCGATTTGCCCCAAAAACAGTTAAATCTAACAATAAAGTGACAATTACAACAGTACATAAAAAGAATGTCAAACATAAAAAGAAAACGAATTCTAACAGACAAAATTCCTTACAGGTTATCAACGACAACATGTCAAAAAATAAAAATCCAGAACCTGGAGGACAACCCCGGTATACTACCCCTGAACCTGGGCCCAGCAAAGGTCCAAATTAGTCAACATGACTTTATTCATTATTATAACTTAACCCCTATAGCATTAGAATTAGATACTTTAGAATATTACTATAAAAATATAACTAATACTATTTTTAAGTCACAAAATACTACTTTACATTGGAATAGCCTAGAAAATCTGGATAATGGAATTAATTATCAATTACAATTAGCACAACGAAAATTTCAAACCCTTTATCCTTCACATAGAATTAAACAAGGTTTGATTAACGGTCTCGGAAGCATAATAAAAGCAATTTCTGGAAACCTTGATCAAGCAGACGCTGAAAGGTATGATAAAGCCATAGAGTCTCTCCAAAATAATCAGAAAAATATCATTTCAAAAGAAAATAAACAAATTTCTTTAACCACACGTTTAATTGATAATTATAATAAAACTATAACTTCATTAACCAATAATCAAAAATCAATAGCTAAAGAAGTAGAAAAATTAAGTACGGTCCTGGACAAATTAGTATTTGAATTTGATAAGTTTATCTACATTCAAAATACCTTGAATCAACTAAATCTTTCTTTGCAATTAATTATTCAACTGTTAACTGATTTAGAAAACGCTATCACTTTTGCTCGAATCAGTACCTTACACAATAGTATTATTAAGGTAGATGAAATTAAAACAATTGTTGAGAAAATACTTCATCATTATAACCCTAAACAAATATTATACGTTGACAATGAACATTTACTAAAATATTATGACGTCATTTCAATTGACGCTTATTTTTCAAATTTTATGGTTGTATTTGTTCTGCATTTCCCAATTCTTCATCCTGAATCCTTTAATCATTACCACCTATATTCCATACCTACAAAAAACCTAACTACAATTATACCCCCTCTACCTTATCTGACAATAAGTAAGGAACTTTTCCAATATTCTAATAAAGCTTGCAAGAAGTTAGACATTACTTATCTGTGTCAAAAAGTTTCTCTACAACTTCATAGCAAATATCCAGACTGTATTAGCCAAATCCTCCAAGTCTCAGAAGAAGAAGCCCTTTGCCTCTATGTTCCAGTTTCAATCCATAATGTACTAATAGAAGCAATGACAACCTCTCATTACATTGGCATATTTCCGTCATCAACGAAAATTTCAACTCAGTGCTCAACAAGCAACATTCAAGTTCTACAAGGAGTTTATCTAATCGAAGTACCGCTAGGATGTGAATTCAGCACTCCCGATGAAAACTACTTCAATTCCAAAGAAATAACAGTAGAAGAACCACTTACTCTTCCGAAGATTCAAACAATTGCTCATTACCCCTCTACAAAAACCAAAACTATCAAGTTAGAAAAAATTCATCTAGACGAACTACAACGTATTCATCAAGAACAACAGCTTCTACAACCCTTTTCCTATGAAGACAGCTCTTCTTACATCACTTACTTTTGGACTCCCCCTGTATTTATCATTATAATAATTTGTATATATTGTATAATAATCTATAGATATCGCAGATATTTTAAAAGAAGCATAAATCAAAACAAGAAAGAAGAACAAGAAGTTCCATCAACAAGCAACCAAAATTCATCAGTTTTATTTGTCCCTTATAAAACTTCCTCAGGGGATGGACAAGTTACATTTTAATAAGACAATGGTACCATTCATTCACAGCGGTCAAACTAGAACACGGATAGTGCAGATTCAGCAAGTCTCGAGGATAATCAAAGTTTATAAATAGGATAAGAGAACAATTAATATTCATTCTGGCATAAATCATAGTAGTAACAAATATCTTTTCTTTTTACACTTAGTATATAAGTTTCACTGTATAAATATATTTAATATAATTTGTTTTTAAAAAAGCAAGTTTCGAATATTAAAATATAATTCGCGGGAAATAGCGACACAAGTGGATCCGGAAGAGATAGAGAGAGAGACAAAGGAAAGGGATAGAGAGATGACAGAACGGGTAAGAGAGAGCCTGAGACGGGGCATGAACATTGAAGACTTTAAAGGTATGGTGGAATGGGACTGGGCTGAAGACCTATACAAAAACACAAAGGTCTTGAGTAAGGAGGAAGTTGGGGCACCAGACAACAGGGATTTGATAGTTATAATGACAAAGGGGAAGGTAGGAAACAAAGAAGAAGGATACAGCGAGGAATGGGTACGAAAGCACCCGGGACTCAAAGAGGTGATGAGGAACCCTATAGAAGGCACTGACTACCTAGTCAATCATATGAACAGTGAAACAAGGTGGGGAAAGAAGGCGGGAGGCACGTCGGTGGCCTATATCATGCAGGAGCAGGAGGAGGTCGAGGGCATATTCAAAGGAATTGCTGAGCTGATGAAGGCCATTGAAGAAGTGGAGAGAGGAGGCATTAAGCAACAAAGGCTCACCTGTGTTTTTGAACAAGGCTCAAAGTGGGAAAGGTACAGGAAAGCTCTGGAGGGTGCGTTAGAGGGTACCCAGAAAGAAATTGATTTAATAACGGCAGGAAGGAGGAAGAAGGGAGACAGGGGCACCATAATGGTGAGAAGAGGAGATAAGTCCTACTAAGAACTTCTGAGAGATATGGAGGATAGTGTCTCAATACACGGTAGTGGGGTAAATGTGAGAAGGATGAGGAAAACGGAGAGATGGGACATGCTATTAGAGCTAGAGGGGGGAAAGGAGAACATAAAAAGACTGACGAGTCACATAAAGGATAAGACGGGGGCGGAGGCTGAAATGGGAGAAGGAAGGGAGAGACTTCTGTTCCTATACGACGTTGATTCAACGACGGAGGATGGAAAAATCCTTAAGGCGATTAAGGAGGAGATAAAACGGCAGAAAGGGAAAAGTGTGCCATAATCATGGTGAGTGAACCAAACCAGAGGTACATAAGGGGGGCGGGATGGATAAGGGACGGGAGATATGACGTAGCGGTATATGTTATGGACCGGAGGCTGAAGATTGCAAAAATCGTCAGCGGAGATGGGTATGTTAAGCTGAGCCTGGAGGACATGGACATAATAGCGTGCTATATATCCCCAAATGTAGGAATAGAAACCTACAAGAAATATATGGACAAAGTTATGGGGCTAGTCGTTGCATCGGGAAGGGAAACAATAATAGGTGGGGATTTTAAAGCTAAGGCAAACGAGTGGGGATCACCAACATACGATGAAAGGGGAGAGTATTTGTTGGATTGGGTTGCACAGCTGGGGCTTAATGTGCTTAATGATGGGTAAAACCCACGTTTATAAGGGGAGAGTCGAAATCGTTTCTGGACCTCACGATGGCCACAGGGAAGCTGACCTCTAGATTGCAGGACTGGAAGGTGCTTGATAGTGCACCAGCACATAACATATACCGTTACGGGGCAAAAAAGGACACCTGGGACAGGGGATTTTTTCAAGGTAGACATGGGTAGTTTTAAAAGGGCCTTTGATAATAAATGGGGGAGGGAGAAAATGAGACTACATATACCTTTTGGCGAAATGGATCGCATAGTTGAAATTGCCTACGAAAAGGGGAAAAATTAGGCAAAAAGGCAACAAAATACAGCAATATTGGTGGACCGAAGACCTGGAACAACTTAGAGCGGAATGCAAGAGACTGAGGAGAAGCTACACCAGAGGGAGAGAAAGGTAGGAGAGGGGAAGAAGATGGGAAGAGTACCAGAGAGCAAGGGTGCAATACAAGAAAGGAATCAAGACAGAAAAAAGGAGGAAGTGGGTAAACCTATGTAACGAATTAGAGCATGATATATGGGGGCATGGGTATGCAATAGCCATGAAGGGGATCAAATGCGGAGGGCTGCCATACAGGCTTACTGCGGAGAAAATGGAGGAGGTGGTCGCGTCGTTATTCCCACACAGAAATTTGGAATTGGAAAATATTTCCAAAGGCGAAATAGCAGTGGCAGTCTCGGAAGCAGAAGCGCAAGAAGCAGGATCAAAACTTAAAAGTGGTAAGGCACCCGGCCCAGACGGCATTCCTACGAAGTGCGTGAAACTGTTGGCGAGGGGGGCACTGGATTTCATTGCACGTATGTTCAATGAATTAATAGTGGAAAATGATTTCCCCGCGTCCTGGAAGATTGCAAAATTGGTCTTGATACCTGAATCCGGAAAGCCATGGGGGGAGATGGGTTCATACAGGCTGTTGTGCCTTATTAACGCAATGGCGAAGTTATATGAGCACGTCATAAAAAGCAGACTGGTGAAGGAAATGGGAGAGAATGGTGGCTTTGCCAGCAATCGGTATGGTTTTACAGAGGGCAGGTCGACAATAATGGCGGTTGAGGAAGTGGACAAGATTGCCAGGAAAATGTACCTGTCTGTTAGAAGGGAGAGATGGTGCGTCGTGGCCACCTTGGA
>CAJUYG010006197.1:0-12540 GCA_910591675.1 Galerucella calmariensis
AAGTCAAATCATTAAACTGTGTCTATACTGGTTTTATTATAATGCATTTTATCTTCTATGGATTTTCTACATATAATTACAGAGTTAATATAACGTGTGGAACCCCCCAAGTATCTCCTCAACGGTTTAATATTATTAAATGAAATTGCTCATATCCTTCTAAGAAGATCCAAGAAATTCAAATCAATATCAAATTTAATGTACCATTTCCGGTTGAACCGGAAATGCATAACAAATTTGTTATTTCAAATAGAGCACCCCGTATATTTTCACATTTTTATTTCTTGTGAAATTCTGCATACAGTGAAACTTTCCATTCATTTTTTTAATGAATAATTGAGGCTTTAATCAATAAATTAGGTATCGTCTCGGTATGCTCACATAATTAAAATTTCGATACGTTTTCCTTCACTTAGGTACACCATGACAGAATAAAAAATAGTAACAAATAACACAGAAAAAAATTATTACACACCTTCTAGATTAATTTATTTGACTATCTAAGTCAAAAACGATAAATTATTGATTGATGCCTCAATTATTTAATAAAAAATATGAATGGAAAATTTCACTGTATGCAGAATTTTACAAGGAATTCAAGAATCTAAAAATAAACAGGGTGTTCTATTTAAAAAAGCAAAGTTGATATGCATTTCCGGTTCAACAGGAAATGGTACATTAAATTTGATAGCATTTTTGAATTCCTTGGATCTTCTTAGAAAAGGATAAGCAATTTCATCCAAAAATATTAAACCGATGAGGAGATACTTAGGGGGCTCCATACATTATACTAACTCTGTATAATATCTATTACTTAATACAATAGAATTTGACAACCTTATATATTCGTTGCCATTATTAGTAAATAACTAAAACGGCTGATATGAATCAATTTAATCATGTAAAATTATGAAATTCTACTTAAAATTCCTATGAATATCATCAAAATTTCAGCTTTTGAAAACTTAATTTCAAACAAAACTTACCAAAACTGTTTGAGACATTTTATGGTCACTGTAGTAAATCTACTGCACAACTTCTCAAAAAAATACGAAGTTAAGTGTATGTATATTATCCATGAATATTGAAAATTCAAAACTTTTCAGGATCGCATTTAGAAATTTCAAACAATATTTGGAAATTGCTGTGGTAAGTTAATATAAAACTAGGAACTTTGTGCTGTATTCTGCGCTTTATAGATCTGGCTACACTTTATTTGAAAATGTGGTAGATTCAACAATATTCCGCAATATATAATATATAGAATATAAAAGTGGTTTTTTAGCCTCCTATAATACACAAAAAAACCTTTGGATACGTAACAGCCTTATAGCTTCCAATTGCAGAGTGTTCGTCCACCACACTACTGATATGTAGGTGGGCTATCATTGGTCTAACAATCCATTGGTTTTTTTTGGTTGGGACCCCAGTTCTGTTCACATATCTCTTCGCATCTGTTTGGTTTTTGATTATATCAAAAAGTACCCTTAGGTGCTTCGTTTCTATGGCAAATGGAGTCACTGCTGCTTCTAGCGCATTTGCGGTTGTGTGTTACAAGAAATGAAGCAGCAATTGATTTGTTCATTGACACTCGATACCCTGATTTATATCGAGGATAATTGGTTGCCGGTTCAACAATAGACTACAGCACTTGGTCCACGTGTGATCATTTGTACGTCCTTCCGAGGAATTGTCCTTCTGTCCTTTCGAGGAAGGTGGGAGGGTTACTAGGAGATATCTTCTTCATTCCAGCAGGTGTAGGCCAAGACTCTCCGAACACACTCTCTCGTTGACGATAACTCCGGACACTCGCATAGAGCACGATTGACAGTTTTGTCTTGTTCCTGTTTACACATCCTGCGAAGAGGTGTGTCCACTAGCCCCAGTGTATAAAGGTGTTTCCCTTAGTTGACAGTGGCCAGTCAGAAATCCCAATGCTAAGCACCAGCTTCCCAGGGCAGCCAAAGGTTATCCTGGAAAAACTGCATCCATTGATTTCATCCCATTTCTTTAAGGATTGAGCATGGGTGTAACGTTTGGCTATAATAAAAATATATTTCAATTGGAGTGATTTGTGACATGCTTCCTTTACAAATTTAGATAGTAACGCCCTCTATCGCTCAATGTTAGTCAGGTGCATGTCACTATTGGTAGCAATAGTATAATTTCCTCTAGTCATACTGGCAGTCTACCAAAAGCAAATTAGATTGCAATATGTAAATCAAAGATCTTTATCAAAGAAAAATATATAAACCAAAAATAAAATAGATAGAAACTTTTCCCTGTACATCTCGCAAGTCGCTACAAAAATCAACATCATGATTGAGCACTCGGATTGTCGTTCGAAGAAAACCGTTTGCAGCCTAATAAATTTTATCTACAGCTGTCATGTAACTAGTACGATTTGACACTATTTTCAGAATCATAGGGAAATTGTCTTCGCTTGAACTTATTTTTATAGATTTTTGTTCATTTTACTTTGACAATTTGATCACATAACTAATTTCTCTTATTTCCACAGCTTTGTTTGTCTTTGCTGCTATGGTCACCAAATATGATCAACAGTACCTACCTCATGTTTGCAGTCAATATTAAAACAATACGTTGGATTGAAGTTTTTCTTAGATGATATTTTATGGATGTTAGTAATACTAATGAACAGTTGTAGATAAAATTTTGTACGTAATACGTGGGATATGAATTATTAACGCACTTATGTGATTACACGACTCGGCCTACGGCATTGTCGTGCAAACTTCACATGCGTGTGTTAATAATGTCCATATCCCACTAATTACGTAAATAACTATTAACTGCTTGGAATAAAATATTTATTATCTTGTTCTGTGAATATTTGAATTTTGCGGTGACAGTCCTATCCTGTTTTATTAAGGCCGATTCATGCAGCTTGCATTATAATCACATTTACCTACGACCCTCCCTGTAATCAGTCAATAAAACACAGTCGGTATCAATGTAATGACGTCTTTCACGCACTGTAAAAAAACGCACAGCTGTAAAGTAAATCGCACGGCTTCCCTAGCAACATCTTAGCAACTGTCAATAGACGTCTAAATTTTATTAAAAATTTACTATTTGAAAACATTAGATATGGCCACGTTTAACTATGAAAAGCCCAAAGGGCTATGTATATGTATTGATTACAACTGAAAAATGGACTTTCGATTATCAAAAATATATTAATATTGATTAAACGTTAGTTCTTTAATGTGCTTCTTTCATTGGTAATAAAGTAATACTGCCGTCCAAAGCTAAACCCCCGTATTTGAAAAAAAAAAACGAAAAATTAGATATTGTGTCTGGTATAATAAAAATATTAAAACCTTGGATCTTTTCTATGCTATAACCACGTATTTTGCTCAAAAACGCTAAAAAACGATTTTTTTTCACCCGTATTTGCAAAAAATACCTTAAATGCTAAGAAAAGTTCACGTATTTTTGTTTTACTATAGGATAAACACGTACTTTTAATCAAATACGTAGATTTTCTTTAGTAAAATTCAATTACGGGTATTATACGCGTAGCGTCTACAATATTTCGGGCGTGTCCATACGTGTTTCTTTCTAATTATCTAATTGTCTTAGTATGCCGATAATATCTAGTCAAAAAGGAGGGTCAATGTAGAAAAAATGAAACCTGAAGATTTCCAACAGTGGAATTATTTGCCTTCTGTAGCTAAAGTTGAAAAAGAAACTCCAAAACTGTACATTTCTAAAATTACTGAAAAAGTAATTAAACGTAATGAGTATGAGTTATATATTTTGAGAAAAATAATAATGATAATTGGAGAAAACTCGATTTTTTGCAAGAAAAAATATATTTTGGACATTCCAGACCCATCAATAAAATCTCAACCTAACGGGTTTGGGAAAAGTAAAGTGGAAAACATCCTAAAAAATCTTGGTGATATAATACCAGAAAAAAGAGAACAGTTTTGGCTGGAACTAACTGAAAAAAATGTGTTAATATAAAACAATGTTAAGATGTTTCTATTTGAACTTGATTATTAGGTATTATTGCCGCATATTTGTGCTTTACTGTAATTGGATTGCGTCGTTTCCTTAGGAATATCCCGGCATTTCTACCTTTTCTCCTAGTACATATCCCAATTAATATAACTGCAATCACCGTATTATCAAAATACCGGTATTGTCTCTTGTATAAGGCCTCATTTTTCACAACGATATTCACCGTTTGGGTTTTTATTTGATGAAAGTGATAAAATATGAAGGTGTTCATATAAAAAAATGAATTTACTCGTCCATTTCTTCTACTGTAATACAGGTTCTATAATTTGAAGCCATTAGGTGAAGCTATAGTATACATTGAAGTTTAATTGTTATTTTACGCCATTTTTATTGTTTTGCAAATACGGGGGCTTAGCTTTGTACAGCAGAATAGAGATGGAGTTTACCAGGCACCTCTAATTATGTAACTGTTAATTCTCATGCTTCTTATAAAAAATACAAGTACAAGTAGGTCGTAGGTAAAGTATAGTACGTAACTCGTGTTGTAAAGCATTTTACGCAATCACGGAATTACGCACTCGCCGCTACGCGGCATCGTGCGTAACTTTTCCATTCGTGCGTAAAATGCTCCTTACCACACACGTTACGTAATATACTATTACCTACGACCCCCCTGTAATCAGTCAATAACACACAGTCGGTATCAATGTAATGGCGTCGATTTACAACGAATCACAAACGGAATGTCAGAGTTTGACAAATTTCCAATCGATTAGAAATTCCTTCTACGAACAAACCTATAATTTATAGTTGAAAGTAGAACAACTTCTTATTGCAATAGTGTAATTGGAATTCAATAATGTGGTTGCATGATCATCATATAGAAAACTATAGTAATTAACTTTTTTTAATGTAAATGTAGTTATAATATAATGAAAATGTAATGATAATGAACGTTGCATGATTCCGCTTTAATTCTATTCTGTGTAACTTCTGTTTGTTGAAGCTTTAACAATTTTTCGTTGGCGCTCAATACAAATAAAAGAAAGCAGCTAGTATTTTGTATTGATATCTAGTTTAGGGATTCACATAAAGCAGACGTGTAGGGAAATGATAATTGTATGTTTTTTGTATTGAAAGGAATATTTTCAGCATTTAGCTTGAAGCTCACTAGGTAATATTTTAGGATGAGGATGAAGAAAGATGTTGCAAAAACTAAATAAAAAATTAAATATCCATTAAAACTTTGACAAGTTTCATTTAACTGAAACATCTAGACCAGAGCCATCCAGCTACAAGTGTTAAAAGAGCCGCTTTAAAAAAATGACGTTTATCAGTGATTTTCTATAGGAAGGTAAGTTATGTGTTATATCGTAAAGATATTCCAAACCCGCTTAACTTGGAATTGTAATTCATTGTCTGTCGGGGCATATAACACGAGAAATAATAATATAATAATAATTTATTCACCATTTGATATAAAATACAGTCAAAAAATGATGCATAGATTTACTTAGTGAATAAAAAAGAATAACTCACGAGGTAAATTACCTTTATGTAAGTACAATAAAATAGAAATAAAAAAAATAAAAATGAAGTAGATGTTTGTTTCGAATGAGCCGTGTAATTTTTAAATTTCTAATGCGTTATAATAGTGAGAAGGTATGGGTACAAATAAAAAAAATTTAAGGACATTGTCAACCGAATGGGCACTTGAAAAAGCTCAAAATAGTGGAGCAAGAAGAATGCCCAGTCTCAACGTCCCAGACCTAATTTGTACGTACTAGGGACGTTCTGACTTGTACGTATTAGGGATGTTCTAATTTGTACGTCCTGGGGACGCACAATCTAGAATCAAAAATTGAAAAATAATACACATCGTTATTAGAAACCACATTTATTTACAATTTTTAGGTATATAAAAACCAAAAACCAAAAAATACATAGCTACCTCATTCTATTTTTTTAATTCAGCATATTTATTTCTACTCATCAAATGCGCATGCATGGCAGCACATTCGCCATTTCGGCCCCCACCATCTTTGTCAGTCGCCACTTTGGTTGTTGATCGTTTCTGTGTGTGTTATATAATTATAGACAAGAGTATAATAGTATATTATTAAACGAGCAATTTATGATAGCCATAATTCACGATGGGTGACGACATAATTCACGACAGTTGATATATGGGTACCATATACCTTTAGTTAGGAGGTAAAATATTGACTTATTATTAGGTGGTCGTGGACGATTAATTAAGTGTTGTGATATTCAATATAACGTGTTGTTAAACCCAGTGGTACATATTTCACGTAAGTGTGAATACAATAAGATCATTCTATCCCATTTATTAACATGGCATTTATGAAGAAATACTATATATACTATATATGAGTGCCAACAGACTTAAAGTTGCCGTTTACCGTCGGGGTCGGCATTTTGTGCTGAGGAAAACCACCGTTGATTGTAGTAGTAGTGATGTATCTCATCGACAAATTATTTAAAATGGCCCCATGGAAGATTCAACAGTGCATAACCTCAATCCTGATTTTCCTACAAAAACTAATATGTGGAAGGCATAGAAAAAATTATTCTGTTCTGGTCCTTATATATGAATGTATAAAAATTTTAATAAATGTATATAGACATATTATGGTAATTATTCTCAATAAATTTTCCTGTGTCCATTAAAAAGATCCTACGAAAGGACGTCATGAGGATGGCTAAGGTTCTTGAACGGACGTACCTGTGACATCGAATGTCTAATAACGGACATCCTGAATACGTTTTAGGTACGTACTTGTGCTGTCTGGGTATAGATTCTGGTGGAAACTACTGGATAAAAGTCGGACACTACTTACCTAAACTGAAGCAGACATCCTAAACATTCCTCCGGAAAATATGCATAAGGGAGGCCGAGTCCAGTAGACTGAGTAGAAGTGAGGGGGCACAATAGATCTTCCATGTCTCAGTGATTATTTCAACATACATTTCAATTTATTATATATTGAAGATACAACAAAATTAACTTTTATATTTTTTGTTGATGGACGAAGCAGCTGAATTACCTATCAGAAAGTGAACATCCATATTTTGACTCTATAAATCTCATGTTGTAAAAGCTGCATCCACAGGAGTTCCTGCTTACTAGCACAGACCCCAGTGTTTGCTATAAGTTTGGGGTATTAGTCTTCTGGTATCCGCCCGAAAAAAACCCAATTCACTTCCAGTAACATTTTTATGGCGAGTCATACAACTCCAGTTTATTGTTTTTTCTCTTTTTTTTTTTAAATTAAACTACAATAATGTTCTTATATTTTTTATTTCGACGTTTCAGTTAGTAACCAATAATTATTTTATAGCTAATTAATATTGACAACGGTAGCTGGAACGCTAACGAAACGTCGAAATAGAAAATATAAAACATTATTGTGGTTTAATTCCCAAAAAAAAGAAGAAAAAAAGAATAAGTAATGCCACAAGCAACATATACAGAAGAAACTTATGCTTACAATCTCAACTGAAATTGTGAAAAGCTCAGTGAAAACTGAAATCTCTTTAGATTTTCGAATTCTTCCGCAATTGTAGAAATATATTTTATGTCGACTGAATTTTAAATTCTCTCAAAGAACTTCATTTCTTCAAAATGCTCCTTACAGCTTGGAAAACATTAAAAATCATTTTTCTTTAATAGAGACTTGAAAAGCTTTATTTTGTTCTTAAATTGAATTATGTATCCAAATGAGTTGGCAATATTCTGCTGTTTTTCTTGATACTTTAAATTCAATTCATGGAAAGTCGGGTCTGTTGGAAATGAAATGTCTGCTAAAAATTGTGCAACCACTATTTGATTTTCTAATTTCGTAGTGTTGTGCTCGGTTGACTTAATTGATTGACTTAAATCTGAATAAACATGTTTATGTGTAGATTGAAAAGTACTTGTAAACAGTTTCAGGAGTGTGACGTTACCGCTTCAACAAGGAACGAGCATATCGAAGCGAGGACAGCTAATGGCTGCTGAAGCATTTTCTGCATGTGTTACACAAATGTTTTTCACAATTTTGATTTACACTGTCGTTCAATTGTACATCATAAATCGTTTGGAAAATTTAATACATCTACAAAATCTATTCCTTCCTGCACGTATAAGCGCTCGCGTTACATTAAAATATGAGGTTCCTATTTAGCATAGTATTATTAAAACAAGTGTAGTAAATTTCCTACATTAATACAAAATAATCGTAAGCAATTCATTGAAACTGTTTTGTTTCGAATTAACATAATGCGAAGGTACATTGGTGTTGGACGTGTACAGTATGTCTGTATATATGTGTTTGTGTTTTGATTTGAATTGAAAACAATGATATGGAAACTATTGTATTAAATTTTTACTTTTGAAATCCAAATAAATTTTTATATTTGCTTTTCATTCACATCGCTTAGCAATAGTACATGGTTTACCGAGTAGGAAAATCCTAACAATTCTAGACGACCCTGAAGCCGAGGCTAGAGCTGAAAGTCAGCATCACAGAGTACAGGAATGTTTTGCTTTTCCTACGAGGTAAACATACTGTTTTTTCAAAACTCGAGATATTAATTAATTTTCAAAAAATCGCGAATAATTTTATACTGAGGCTGGGTCATCTATAAGTGTTTTCTCGAACTAACTACGCTCCAAAAAAACAATTTCTACATTATCGTACATCTCCACGCTTTCTGAAGTCAATAAGGTATGGTACCCCACATATAGATGTCGGTGCTAATAACACTGTGAAGCCATAGTTTATCCATTTCATATTTTCAATCTTCTCTTCACATCGCTCTGCAAAATACAGTATAAGGCATCAAACTTCAATTGTCTTACATTTTAAGTGAGTAATAAGAGCATAAAAAAGCTACATTGTGGCTGAGTCATCTATAAGTTAGTGTTTTCTAGAACTAACTAAGCCGCAAAAGAACAATTTCTACCTTATCGTACAGCTCCAAGCTTTCTGAAGTCGATGAGGTTTGATATCTCACGTATAGATGTCAGAGCTAAAATCGGGTAGCCATAGTTTATCCATTTTTTATTATATTCCAACCTAAAATAAACGATGTTTAAAGTATACTTTATCTACGATCACCTTTAAAATTAGGCATTTACGAACCAAAAAAGTGTGTGAAATCATACATTATACATACGTTAAAAAGCGTGCGTAAATGAACAATGCTTTTTATATAGCACTTCCATTATAACACCCAAAAGCGTGAGTAAATGACCAATGCTTTTGAAATGGGTTTTTCATTTTAACACTATTTTTTAGCTACGTGTTTATCTAGTTGCCTCGAATTTAGTCGTTTGTTGTATAAACTTTTGTGCTGACAGTAAATATGACACAAGTGTCAGACATAGTAAAATATTTGTTAGTTTAAAAAAAGACAAATTACTCAATGTTATAAATAGTAATTTAAATAATTGTTCTCATTTTACTGTAAATATGGATTTCAATTATTGGAATTCGTTGTGTATATATTTGTTCATAGAAAAATCATTTTTATGTTATTTAACCCCTTCAAAGCACATTTTTTTTATTTTTTCTTCATGTGCTCGTAGATAAACTTGTGTATGATACTTTTGTGCGTGAAGAACTTTTGCGCACTCGTTGCGAAAAAGGCACTCGCTACGCTCGTTCCTTGCATTTTCGCAACTCGTGCTCAAAAGTATAACTTCACGCACTTGTATCATAAATAACTAGTAGAGATCAATAGCTGTTGAAATTTCTGGAACAGAAAATCAACAAGATTGAAAAGTTCATGAAACATTCGATGGAATCTATGAAACCTGTAAGAGAGTGGTAGTGTGCTGAAAAGGAAGCGCTGAAAAAAATTTTTAGTCCATAACTGCCAAGTATAGCCATTTTGCATGAATATTTACAATATTTACAAAATTGAGGAACATAGCTTACCTATGTATTTTAGAAACATAATCAACTCGTAAAAGAAATGGAGGGCAGTATTTGGGAAAATGGGGAACGACATAGCTTACCTATGTCTTTTGTAAAAATAACCAACTTGTGAAAGAAATGGAGGACAGTATTTAGGAGAATGAGGAACGTCATAGCTTACCTATGTCTTCAGGAAAATAACCAACTCGTAAAAGAAATGGAGGACAGTATTTAGAACAATGAGGAACGACATAGCTTACCTATGTCTTTTGTAAAAATAACCAACTTGTGAAAGAAATGGAGGACAGTATTTAGGAGAATGAGGAACGTCATAGCTTACCTATGTCTTTAGAAAAATAACCAACTCGTAAAAGAAATGGAGGACAGTATTTAGAACAATGAGGAACGACATAGCTTACCTATGTCTTTTTGATATAATAACCAACTCGTAAAAGAAATTGAGGACAGTATTCAGGAAAATAAGGAACGACATAGCTTACCTATGTCTTTTGGAAAAATAACCAACTCGTAAAAGAAATGGAGGACAGTGTTCAGGAAAATGGGGAACGACATAGCTTACCTATGTCTATGAGAAAAATAACCAACTCGTGAAAGAAATGGAGGACAATATTTAGGAAAATGAGGAACGACATAGCTTACCTATGTCTTTTGGAGAAATAACCAACTCGTAAAAGGAATGGAGGACAGTATTTAGAAAAATGAGGAACGACATAGCTTAACTACGTCTTCTTGATGAAATAAATAGCACGTGAAAGATATGGAGGACAGTATTTAGGAAAATGAGGAACAACATAGCTTACCTATGTCTGTTGAAACAATAGACAAATCGTAAAAGGAAGGGAGAACAATATTCAGAATAATGAGTAACGACATAGCTAACCTATATCTTTTGAGAAGTTGAGCAACGGAATAGTTATTTACGTAATTAGTTATGAAAAGAGCGATATTGTTCAACAAGCGTTATATTTGCCAAAACGAGCGCCAGCGAGTTTTGCAAATTATGCGAGTTGAACAATGTCGCTCTCTTAATAACGTGTTTACGTACAACGTTTTATCTAATTCCGCGCTTTTATAATATTCAATAGAATCTTCAATTACAATGGTAATATTAAAGCGGATTCAAATGGTGTTTGAATTATTGTTACTATGAAGTATTCACCCAGAAAATTGACTTACTTTAAATAACTGTGTCCTTAATAATGTTTTTTTCAATATTTATAAATCTTAAAATACTATTGAATTAAAATTATGGGGTAATTGTTAGTTCATATAATGAAATAGTTGTCAGTTTTGACAATACCTACCTAATTAATAAATTATTCTTTGAAACTTATGTAGTATCTCTATGTTGAAACTCAAACAGTTACGTAAAGTTTTTACATAACTACTTTTCATAACTGATATATGAAGGTTATGAAAAATGTGACGTTACCTAACGTCAAGGAGTGACTTAAAGTGTCACATTTGATAGCGGATTAGATAAAACACTTAAACGCAGTCGTTCCCTGCGGATGACTGCTCGCTTTGGAAACGAGGCTTACCGACAACCTAGGAACGAGCACTTTCCCACAGTGTGGTACTACGTGCTTCCGTGAGGCAAAAAGTCAATCGTAATTAAACAAGTTGGTATACAGTGATGGGCAAATGTGTGGAACCAAGTAAATATCTCTGGAATTATTAGAGATTTAAAAATGAAATTTGGAAGGTGGATACTACAGTAGATTGCCTATTCGTTTTCATATTTTTTAAAAAATTTGAACTTCCGGTCTTACCGGAAGTAATGTCGATTTTAAAATTTGCAATGGAACACCCTGTATATTATATTATATTATTTATATTATTTTATCACGAATACAAAAATATCGCGTTCGATGATTTTTATTTCAATACCTACCGACATTTCATCACAGATGGATAGGAAGAAGGGGTATTTATGAATGGCCTGCACGAAGTCTCGACCTTAATCCACTAGACTATTTTCTGTGTGATTATTTAAAGTCTAAGGTTTATGTTGATAAACCAAATAATTTGCAAGAATTAGCTGCAACAATAACTCAAGAGATCCAGAGAATTCCACCAGAAGTAATAGCTAATGTTACTAGAGAATTTACAAACCGACTTGAATATTGTCAAGAAGTAAAAGATGCTCAGTTTGAACATCTAATACAATAATTTTAGTTTAATTGAGTTTCAATGTTTTGAAAATCACTTACTTTTAGTTAATAATTATGAGTATTTCTTCAATGGATATTAGATTTTTCCTTTCCTTAGTAACTTTTCTGTTTATATCTCGGTAGGTATTGGAATAAAAAATATCGAACCCGATATTTTTGTATTTGTAATAAAATGTTTCATCAGAAACTAAAATAATATACAGGGTGTTCCATTGCAAACTTTAAAATCGACATTACTTCCGGTGAAACCGGAAGTTCAAAATTGTTAAGAAATATGAAAACAAATGGGCAATCTATTGTAGTATCCAACTTCCAAATTTCATTTTGATATCTCTAATAATTCCAGAGATATTGACTTGGTTCCACACATTTGCCCCTCACTGAATAGGGAGTATAAGAAAGGTAGTACAATGTTAAGAAAATTGAGGAAC
>CAJUYG010006198.1:0-12538 GCA_910591675.1 Galerucella calmariensis
GAAGTCAACTACATGATTACGTAGCTGAAAAAGTGTGTTGAAATGAAATCCTCATTCAAAAATCATTGGTCATTCACGCACGCTTTTGGGTGTTATAATGAAAGTCCATTATAAAAAGGGTTGTTAACTTACACACGCGTATGTATAATGTATGATTCCACATATTTTTTTGGTTCGTAAATGCCTAATTTCAAAGGTGCTCGTAGATAAATTTAGTTATGAAATAGTTTTTCAGTGTATGTAATCCATATAAAAACTTCGTGTAACTTTTTAGTGTTCGTACTCCTTTGAAACGGCTTAACCGATTTCCATGACATTTTTCATGTATTTGGTAGGTATCGGAATAGGTTGTGGAGTATATTTACTATCGCCAGATAAATGAGTTCATGATTTTCCAATTATTTTTTTTGCCAAACTCTTTTCCCTTCCCATTTTCCATTTTTACACCCTTCCATTTCCAATCGCGATTTGAGAATTTTCTTATAAACAATATCGTGTTCTCATGAATAAGATATTTCAGCTTGAAAAGCGTACTCCAGCCGAAGAATTAGCAGAAATTATTGTAGATTATGCTTATAACATAAAAAACAGGAAGGATTACAAGAAGTCAAGTATGGAAAGTATATGGAACACCACGGAGCAGATGCTACGATAAAGGTACTATCAGTAATTTGCCATTCACAGACATTGTTTTCAAATCAGCCCGGTTGGCGAGGGATTCACAATAAAATCAGCTTCAGGGTAACCAAGAGAAAAGATTGAAAGCCGTTACAACAGCATTATTGGAAATGATGTAAATCCATTCACACCCCAGACGTTCTACGGAAAAAATGCCCCAGTTATTTCCTTTTTAACATGCCTGGTGGTGCAACGATGCAGTAAACTGCGAATTACAAGTATAGGATACAATCCCATATTTTCAAAGATTTCATGAGGTTAGGTTAGGAGCAACACTAACAAATATTTTTGACCTACTCTTCTGATTCCAAAATTATTGGAAAAACAGAAATACCAATCCAGAAATCACCAGTGACAGGCTACTCGGTAGTCCATCCAAATAAGAAAAAATAATTTGGTACAAATACATGCGTATTGGAATCAACAGCTCGTCGTAATGGATAAAACTCTTGGCAGATAGAATTGGCGTTAATACCCAAAAATTGATAGTAACAGACCATCCAAATCGCACCTCCACTATATCTATCTTTGCAAGAAAAGATGATAATAATATGAGCCAAAAATGATTAAATCAAAATTTTTTGATGCTTAATAATTGAATTAGATTGCCTTTTTCTCGTGATATAGTTAGGTATGTCTCGAGGCTTTATCCAAGTTGGTTACTTTTCAGGAATTTCGCTCATGAAATTTTTGATGAGATATCATTCGCGAAGTTACAGGTCAACAAATTTCTCAAATATAATATTACCATTCTATTGATTTTTTTTTGTTTCAGGTAATTTGAACCATATACCGTTTAGTACACCCGCGATAGGTGAGTACATGAACTACTTACTTATATATTTTTCGATTTGATAATTCAACAATCAGTGTAATACGAATGCCACATTTTCTCGATTTTACCCACGTTCCAATCAACAAATTTGGTCAAATGGAAAATCTTTATGAAGAACTGAAAAAACACATCTTCAGAGTAGAATCAACTCGGAAAGGGAAATAGTATGTGATTTATTACAAACTGCATGGGATTTCTTCTTGTGATGAATCACAAAGTATTTTCCAATTCCAGATTTGCTATGAGAGCTTTTTTGTCTCGAAAATTACTTTCGAATTTGGGAGTATTGAAAACTAAATTGGGAAAATGAAATATTGAGATAAATGAAGCTACAAGTCGAAAAGGTCTCACTTGTATGTTCACGACTTGAAGTCCTGATGTGATTACGTATAGATAAAACCCCGCTCTACAGTATATAATCAGTTGAAATGGAGCTGGAATGTAGTAGAAGTTGAAGTTGTCATAACGGGGTAGTATAGCGATAAGTAGGGCTATACAGTTGAAGCAATCTCGGAGATAAAGTAGAACCAGTGAAGAAAAAAAGGTGAAGAAGAACCAAGAAGGGGAAAAACAAAGAGAAGGTTCGAGAAACAAAATTAGAAAAGGAACAGTGCTGGTGATTAAGTCAATCAATTCAATAGATATATGGTCGATTACATACCCCAGATAGTGAGTCACCTTTAAGTGTTTGTAAAATCGGGAACTATATCCATGCCCCCTTTAAAACACTCTGTATAGAAGAATCACTTTTTGATAATTCTCCCCAAATCATAAAACCGTAAACTAAACAACCATATAGAATTGGGAAAATTACAATACAAAATGGTGGTTTCAAACCAGTGACTTATGTGCTTGGCCCTGGAAGGTCTAAAGAGGTTTTCTGCCTTCTTAGTCGGGGTAAAGGCCAAATGGCTAACTGAATACCCAAATAATCAAGACAAATTTGTAAGAGACTCTCACCATGGCCAACCTATGGACCAGTTATTGATGTCAACTAATGAGGAGTTGTCACTTTCAGCTGCAATAAAATATTCCCAGTCACACAAGTTTATTATAAATATATACATATTCAAGGTGAGTAACAAATAAATCTTCCGATCATCCAACCATAGTTTTGAATTACTGCTATTTTAGGGTGAACCGTTACAACTTTTCTCAGAAAGTGAATATAACAAAGGGAGGACTTGAAGATCCCCCGAAGTTTCTGTTGAATACTCACAAATTTAGCTAATGAGAGCTTGATGAAAACATTTGTAGTGACTTATAGTTTGACATGTAGCCACGCAAACTCCTGTTTGGAAATAGTGAGCGCTAGGTGGAAAAGTTCTTAATTTCATATTTCATCAATAGCACACGCCAAATAATGACTACAGTGTGCCAATCTTTGATACCGTTACGATATTGTACATACATACTAATCCCTTTTCTTTGATATGATAGTATAGATAACATTTTTGCTTTTATGGAAACGGAATCAAGCAATCGCGAGCACGTATGCAATATAACATCCCTTCTTTTGCAATTTGCACACCACTGTCGAATATAAATCTGTGTATTACCAATCCATGAATGTCACAAGAAAGTAGTAGGGCGAGGTGATATACAGTTAGAGAATGGGTGTTATGAAGGTCTATTCAAAGGGGTTGTTAATGGACAACTTGTTGGATTTAACAATACGAGTATATCGTATTTGATAAAGTGGAATCAAATGATCGATTCGATAAGCTATTGTTTTTCTTTGCATATATTTAACCAGGTTTAATGTTTGGATGGGCATGTATTTAATACTTCCTGTATTTACCTATTTCCTATTTTTGTACTGTGCTCAATAAAAATTTCTTATGATGAAAATTTTTTGACAGTTCCAAGAACCAATTAAATTTCCTCATCTTTTATCATATTAACAATTTCACCCAATCATGTCAACATTACACTGATAACAGACCATGGGCTATTTTCACGTTGGTAGCTATGGACACATATTGATTTATTTCGATTTTGAAGTTTCAAATATTTAATATTTCGGAATGTCACGATTTGTTTAAGCTCTGTATTTTTCCTATAATTAGCAAAACATTTTCTATCCAAATAACCCTCGGACATTGATAAATGCTCAAAAATGTTATGACAACTTTCTCAAAATTGTTGCTTGTAGGCAACAAGCTTTCGAAATCTGTCACAAAATTTTTTCGAACAATTTTCAATGTCCTTGGGTTATTACTACCTACTGTTTATAATATGGGAGATACACGCTTGTCAATAGGCATGTGTTTCCATCTCTATCCTGACAGTCTGAGAGATATTGGATAGTAATATCCCCCGAAGAGCTATATGCTGGTAAACTCGATTCTGAACTCAATATACAAAGGGTTCGACGACTCCACGGTGCCCCGGCCCAGCTATCCGCTGTCCTTACCTTTTTCTATATCCCATCCTGATCATCGAGGTTCTAGATGGGTGAACACCGGAAAAAAACACAGAATCCCAATGTGGAAACCATCCCAATGCAGATGACTGACCTGACTTCTGTGTAGTATTAAACCTTCAATACGAAAGCCATATTCAACGTCTAGCGATGTTACGGATTCTGGTGCGGGATCCTTGATTGAATAGAGCAATTAACAACATCACCAAAAACATTTTAACCAGGAAAGATTTCCTGTTGACAAGCCCGTTCTTGATACACAAGTTTAAAAACGGAAGAATAGAACAAGTTGAAAGTTTAGGGAAATGGGGAAAGGATTACTGATTGAAATTAACTCAGCAGCACAACAAAAATGTATTGACTTCGGAGAAATTCCCAGATTATAATATCCATGTGAACTAGCTTACAAGATATAATTAGACAAGAGGTATTATTACATGTAGGGACCTGTTGCATTGTACCGTGAAAGGGATATTGGATGAACTGAGAGATTAAAAAGAACTGATGAAAAGCAAGCGAGACAAGAATATAATAGAAACTTTTGATTCTCATGAGATGTCAAGGAAAGTTGCGGTAGCCTCTCACTAACTGAAAGCTCGTATACTCATACCATCACCTTTGCATTGTTTTTAATGTCAACATCTTGGGCATTCGACAGCTACGTGTTGCGAAGAACAAATTTGTATCTGTGGCACACCTCCGAGCTACCAGTCACATATATGCCAGCAATGCTCACATTCTGCAACAACAAGGAATATCCTATAATTGAACAGAAACAAGCTATCCAGGAACTGAGGGTAATGGATAAAGAATCGTATATAGGAGCTAGGAAGAGAGTTATTGTGGAAACACAAAAACAAAATCTAGCATACGCCTAATTCAACCATGACCTGCTACCTGCTACATCTGTTGTAGCTTACTCACTCCTTTCATTCAATCACACCTACATCCCAAACTTTCGATTGCCAAGCTATCATATCAATATGCAAACACATCAATCCGCCTGCTTCACGCCTACCTCTCATCTTGTCAACTCACCTCTAGCAGAAGGTGAGGTGGGATGGAAAAATGCATGTGTATATACCCAATGTGTTTTTGTAGATATATACACTAGTATGTCCATGTACAATATATATATTTTCCCCATATATCTCATCTCATTCACAGGAGCCAGTGAGGGAAAACTGAATCTTATGGAACTGCAATGGTTGTATTTCATATATAAATAAGTTGAAGCTACTAATCAGTGATTTCAATCTATTTGGAATAGCATTACAAGAAATCCATTTCAAATTACAATCAAGTTTTCAATTCGATAGATTTCAGTATTTTTGGGAAATAGGTATTTAATTTCTAGCGAAATTGCACCGCGGGGGTCACCATTCTGCTGGAAAAATGAATACCAGCAAAACATATCAAACTTAAAACCAATAATCGTTGATATCACCATACAAAAACCCACTCTATAAAATTGGAAGTATGTGATTCATATTGACCAAACGACCACTGGACTAACCAACAAATGGTTCAAATGGTTCAACAGCTCTAGGTGATTCAAAGTCTCACTCCGCCATGTGGGGCGACGAACAGCTATATACAAAAGGACGAGATATAGAACAACTTATAACAATAAACAGACCATGTGTATAATGAAACTAGAGAACCCACATTTTCCATTGCTCGCTTCAATACATTTTCACATTTTGACTTGAACTCATGCTTCTCACACTTCGTAGGAGGAAAGGTATAATAAAATCAAGAGGAAAGTGAGTGTCTTGGTGAAATAAGGAAATCCAAGGAGCTGAGAAAAAAGCCATGAAACTCATTAAGAGATAATCCACATTAGGAAACCTAATTACTTTAAAAAGCATCGTGCAAGAGCCCACAGTATAATAAACGAAGCAAATCGAGCTTCGTGGGTGTAATACATAGCATCCCCGCAACTTAAGTATTACTTAGGTAGGAAACTGCTTAACACATTGCGTGCATAAAAGATAAAAGGAAATTTAGTGATTCACTAGAGATTTTTTGAGTTTGGATTTGTATCGAGTGTCAAATGTGAGCGTTTAACCAATAAATACTAAGGAAATAACACGCTTCAGAAATCAACACATCAGGCATAAAACCAATGTGCTTGCAGAAACTGATTCATGGAAGACTCGCTGTTGTTTCTGTAATATTACTTGATTGTTTGGTTCCCTCATTCCCTGATAGGTGATATTTCACTTGAAAATCATTCCGAAACCTCATAGTTTCCACTATCAATCCTGGAACCCGTAAACAACATTGCTTTGTCACTCAAAATCTTCGATAAAATACAAATTTCTTCATAACAATAAAATGGAAACGATGTCGAGAAGTCAGAGTCTTTCATCTCGAGGATATCTTGGATAGTGTATTCGACTATCCTATGCAAGCCCGGTGTAAACTCGAAACAATAAGATGCAAGTGCGGTTACAAAAAAAACTGGTGCCTTGTCAGTCCAGATATGAAAACAGAAAATGCGGAACAGAAATTTGCGTGATAGCATGGTGTCCACCCTCCTTTTTTTGTTCGGATGGGGCTATGTGCTTGCCTTTTTACATTTGACTGAGTGCGTTATTATCCATTGGAAATATCACGTTACGTTTAAGTACACTGCTGAAAATCCCAGTTCCAAAAAAACCAAACTCTCTCCAAGTGGTGATGAACGACCGAGCAAAAATAATTGCTTCGCGCTCGTGCCGTGCACTAAGCCGAACACGCGAATTTTTATGCATGACATTCGGGTGAGCATTTTAAAAAGCCGAGTTGGGTGCGAGTACGCCATAGCGTACTATTCATAAATAAATATATTCATAAATAATCTTCGAAAATGTCGTTTATCGCCAGTTTCATTTTGTCAAATGTATCACACTTGTACCTAAGCACAACTCATCAGATATCAAATAATTATGTCAGATTAAACTAGCTCTAAACCGCGATTCAAAACTAATGCCCGTTTGCACCGTTTAAAATTCAAGCATGCCTTTCGTAAGTGGCTATTAACTTTAAGAAGCTCTTGAGTTTTTTGCTTGTTTCACTGTTGCAGCTTGAGCATTACTCAGTGAAAAACTGCATGACGCATTGCATACTTGGCAACATTGTGACTTTTTAAATTTGGCTTTGTATCGAGTGACAGTGTGCTTTCACCTGCGTCAAATGTGAATGGTTCATCTATGATTGAGAAGAAAACAATAAACTCCAGAAATCAGCGATGATTATCAAATGACCAGAGCAGGCATGAAGCCGAAGTGCTACTAGCAATAATTGATTAATGAGAGGCACGCTGTTGTTTCTGTAATAAGTGATAGTTAATCAGTTGGTGTTGAAGGTTCATCTTATTAGGTAATATTCCACTTGGGATTCATCTAGATGATATTTCATTACTACCCCTATCAATCCTAAAGCCCGTGAACACCATTACTTAATCACTCGATTTCTGTGATAAAATGCAAATGCAAATGCGAGAAATTAACTTCAAACATGTCATTCATGGAGAAGAGTTTTTCAAATGAAATCAACTGACAACTGCGATTCAAAACTATGTCGAACTTGAGTCGACCCAATCAGGAGCTTGATATTAAGTCCTTCTTAACTGGTTTGAGGAGAACTTATACTTCGGTGCAACGCGAACTAGAAGTTTTTGAAACTAATTCTCTTTAACATTGTCTTGGAGTGAACGGTGTAAACGGGCATGAGTATTCCAGCCTGGTTACTCAAAACACAAAATTTATCAATGATCAACAGGCATGGAGTTTCTTTTTCGACAAATAACATGCATCGCCTCTTCACTGTAATGATTCATTGAAACCCCGGTATTTAGAACCTATCACTCACAATAATAGGGGACAAAAATGGAAAACATCACTTATTTTTCAAGAAAATCGAACCACGATATTTTTTGAATCCTCATCCATATACATTTCTTTAATGATGGAATAAAACAACTTAATTTGTTAAAATCCACATATAATATTTAATATAGATCTACATCAAGTAAAAGCCTCTTCTATTCAGTATATTCCTTCAATATTGTTCATTAAAAATTTGAAGAGGAATGTAGTTTGATTCCCCCAGGAAATAGCAGGAAGAATACTTTTTATACCACAAGAAACATACAGAAGATAATCTCGAAATAATACCTATTTTTGTTCATGAGATTTTATTTACTGGGCCAATCAAGTAGGTATTACACAAACAAAACAAAAATTCAAATATCGCAAGGTCTTCCAGTCAATAGATTGAGCCTTTTTTGGCAAAGCACGCAGTTCATTCACTCTTGAGTTTGAATTGTGACTACTTTTCTTATATACAGGGTGTCATAACTATTGGGACAGAGGCTAAGGGCAGATTGTTTGGACCAAAATATGGCTAAAGGATCAAATATGCCTGAATGAAATATTGCTGTGGAGAAAAATAAAGGGCATTTAAGTTATATTTCTCTTCGTTTTTGGCTAATTATTTCACTGTATATTTATCAATTATTATTGACTTCCTATTGTGTTGCATTTGTATTTCAAATTTTCACGTTCAAGCAGTTGTACTGCTTCTGTGAGTAAATTTTATTTATTTGTACTTGTATCTAGGTATTCATTGCAAATGTTGTATGTATTTTCCTATCTCTCCGCTATAGCAAATAAACATCATTATTATTATTAATATTATTATTTTTGCATTTCTTTAAGCTATCATAATAATATACTGCTTCGAATTGAATGCTTCGTCACAATTATTTTACGAATGAAGAAACGCTGGATATGTGTGTATGAATACCTACGCAGAAGAACATTTTTGCATGCGGTCGTCATGCAGCCAGAAGGTATGAATTGTTATATCCAGGCAAAAGACAACCAAATCACAAAACTTTTTTTAATGTATTTCATTGTTTGAGTGAATTGAAAGAGGACAAAGTATAATTTTCTCTGAAGTCCAAATTAGGACATGGAAAGAGCACGTAGAAAATATAATTTGAGTTGGCTCTTTTTATGCTACATTGTTTTCAGTTATGCTTTATCGTCGAAATAGAAGCTTCACATTATAGACCAGGGTCGATCGTTTTCGGAACAAAAAAAATAATAGTAGGATAAAACCCATTAGAAAAGGAGTATAATATAATGAAATTGAAGAAAAAAATAAATTACGGGCGATCCGAGTTCGAGAAGTGGAAGGGGGTGAGTTTTAAGAGTAAAAAATGGTTTATCTCGATTTCCGGCAAAACTACAAGTCCTACGGAAAAAAGTTGAATGGCAAAGTTGTGAGTAACAAAAAACTCTACAACTTTTGTATCTACAATTCTTACACATAACCCCAAAATGTATGTGAAAAATTCAAATAACCAAGTTTGAAGCTGATAAAAGGTCATGTAACAATGCTGTTGTACTGCTCCTTCTGAGGGTGGGAGGTTTGCCAAAATGAAGGATTATTTAATTTTTGCCGATTGATTTTTTTTGTAACCTTGATTGACTCAGTGTTATTTTTTCATTTATACATTTATAAATAGATTTGATTAATTTCAATCCATTTTTTGGAGTTATGTTACTTTAAATCTACAACTTTATGGAGCACCTTAAAATGCGCTAAAATTTACCGTAGGTCACTCAAGTTATAAATTATCTCAAAACATCAATAAATAGGCTTCTACAAATATTATTTGAAAAAAACTCTACAACTTTTTCAAAATATTGTAGATGTCTTATTGAATATTAACTTTATTAACTTATTTGTAGGTAAATTATAATAGTGTATTCCAATTTGTTTTTTGAGTAATTGAAGTGTAAGTTTCAATAAATAGCTCAAAATTGTACATAGTGATTGAAAAAAACTCCTAATTTGAGTTTTTCTAGTTTTTTCCATTTTTTGAGAACATTTGCCATGGAGATGTATATTTTTTTCAGACCATCAGAAAGTAGAGATTCCAACGAACAAAAAGCCCGCCGACTTTTGGAAAAAAACTGATATTTTGACGCGAGAACTTTCGATTGAAAATTATGGTGCTTTTTTGATATTAAGTCAAAATAGGGTGAAAAAAAAGTATTTCAAATCAAATAAATAACAGTGTATTTGGGATATAATGAAGTGAGTTTTCACGAAATTCCGTGGGAAAAATACTTTTTTTGAAAAAGATAAAAATAAATAGCCAAGAACTTGGCTATTTGAGTTTTTCACATGAATTTCGAGTTTATATGTGAAAATTTATGATTCAAAAGCTGTAGAGGTTTTTATTACTCACAACTTTGCTATTCAATTTTTTTCCGTAGGACTTGTAGTTTTGCCGGAAATCGAGATAAACCATCTTTTACCCTCAAAAACCCACCCCCTTCCACTTCACGAACTCAGATCGCCCGTAATTTATTTTTTTCTCCAATAATATCATATTCCCCTCCTTTTCTAATGGTTTTTATCCTATTATTACTTTTTTTCACTTTTTACTATTTTTGAAGGCTTCGGCACTGGTCTATTACAAGCTTTTTCATTGTCCGTTACTTGAAATCCCCTCCCGATACTCTAAACTGACAATATCTTGTTTTAGAAAGAATACCAATATTACGTGAAAATGATGTTTATGTTATATTTTAGACTCAAAATCACTAAAAAGTTATGTCAAAAAAAGTTACCAGTCGATTTCATTCAATATAAATGTCTCAGCAGCTTTGCGCTTCTTCGGTTATGAAAGTTATCAAAAAATAGCAGGCTACAATAACTATATTGAAATTAGTCAATAAGCGGATGCTTTGGGGAAGTTTGCTTTGCGATTAATCAGCCTCAAATATTGAATACCTAACTCAATCCCGTTTCCCAGGAATAAAGTAGAATCACAAGTTCTCTGAACTAGGTATAGGCGCTTTTCATCTCATTTGAATCTATTCTTCTCTCACATAAGCAAAATATGTCAACCAAAATGGTCTTCAATTGTTTAAAAAAAAATTAATGTTCCCAGCTTTGTTCAAAAGCATCAGTTTCCAGGGATTATTGGTCGTGGGGCGTGCACACTCCATGGCTTCCGACTTCTATACAAAATCCAACTGTTGGCATAGGACAGAAATTCTTTGATCGACTTTGTAGCATTAGAGCTTTTATTGGAAGATGCAATGGTGTCCCGAAGAACAGGGATGTAGATGTCTGTTGAGACATAGAGTCTAACATTATTCCCCTACAATGAAAGAACAAATAATAAATAGTTGTGTCTTGCACGATATGAGCATCCTAAATAATGTTCTGGAATCGCAAAAACAAGAAAATGGAGACATAGGCATTTATGCTGTAGAGAATGTACCGAATTAAAACATTGGCAGAGTTAACCATGGGGTAGCGGCCAGAGTGCTCCAACAAAATATTACCAATATTTCAGGAGAAAATGAAATGTTTTGGAAAGAGAAATCTATTTATCAACAATAAAAATAATAACATACGTATTATAATGCGCCCTAATGCATCACTCTGATCTATAACACAAAAAGAGAATTTTGAAGGAGAGCATTTTTTTTTAAGAATAAGAGAAAGTCTTTGGGTAGTCCCCTAGTGCTGAAGCTACAATAATTCTGCATCCAATAAAGTTGACTATGCAGGATTAGATATAGTCAAGTGCAGTCTTATCATGCGGGTCACATGATTCGACAAAGACATACTCAGCATTTTTGTTTTGTTTTATTGCGTTTAATTATAACTTCCGAATAAAATTCGTAAGATGAATAAGACAGACTTATGCAATTTTGAAGGGAGAAAAAAAGGATATGTATTTGTTTTTCAGCGATTTCAAAAAGTCTTCCACCAGCGAAGTTTTTATTTAAATGTCAGCTGTGACTTTGAACATTCAAAGTGACAATATGAATAATAGGAAGCAATTTTCCGGTATTTTTCATCTTCAACCGAAAAAATGGTAGGTACTTAATCTGATAGATTATTTCGAAAATTAATAGAAAAGTGGAAATTCGTCAACCAGTGTGCAGGAAACATCAACCATCATTATTTTCTCCGGGTATATTTGAGATTTGGCATCTCTATGGCTTTGATCCATTCCATGCTCTCTTCTTGATGCTTCAGAATACGTTATTATGATACTATAAAAACTGCAGTAGGGCAGAATCGAGGAGTGTCCCCGGGGAACGTTCTATTCTATTGCCGTCCAGAAGTTATGCCCTGTTGGGCTTTGTCCAGTATACAGAGCTATTTTCGTATATGGAAAGCCTCACCTATCGCAGAAACGGAGCGCACGATTTTTATGAATTTTAAAATGTAAGGGTCTTGTGATACATCCGATAGGTAGTATCCCCATTGTTGTCAGATCTTTTTTTTTCGTAATATCAATGAACTTTGTTATTTCGAATGGATATAGGATATTTTTGGCCTCTCACCTTGTTGCAACCAAATATTGTCGTTTGGGACATATTTACATTGACATGTAGTTGAGAATACTTACTTTTATTTGGAAATAACCGAGCCTACTCAGGTGAAATACTATTTTCCAATAAATCTAAATACGCCGGACTGTCGATAAAAATGTACCAGCAGAATGTTTCCATCAATAGAAAAAGGGGCCTTATCATGAAACATGACATCAATTGGAAACTTTGGATCGTTTT
>CAJUYG010006199.1:0-12537 GCA_910591675.1 Galerucella calmariensis
AGACCTTCCAAAGACCCTCTCATTCTAATAGCCTCTCTGAAATGTCGCGATGATAGTGTATACGTGGATGGTGAAGTTAATGGTAGGAAGTATACTCTATTGGTGGACACTGGAGCAACGAGGACTATTATTCGCCCCGAGACTGTCAACACCCGAAAAAGACTTTTACCGACGAGACTGCGACTCAGGACTGCCACAGGTGAAAGCGCCAATGTCCATGGAGAACTACCGGTGCAATTGGGAATTGGCGCAGAGAAGTTCACCCACACTGTCGTTGTCGCTGATATCGAAGAGGACATAATACTCGGAATGGACATTATGAACCTACATGGCTTCCAGCTGGATTTCAAGAACCGAGTGATTAGAGTAGGTTCTGAGGAAGTATTCCTTCACCCTCACGAGGATAAGACTGTTGAGGTAGCCGTACAGGAGGATACTGTTGTACCCGCAAGGAGTGAATTTTTCACTGTGGCAAGGCTACAAGGAACCGTCGAAGAAGGAACACCGGTCATGATGGAACCAATGAATCATGATAAAGAGGTTGGTCGAGGAATCCTGATAGGAAAAGGGTTAGTCATGGCTGCCGAAGAAATACCTGTACGCATTATAAATGTAAACGACCATCCCATAACTATAAAGAAGGAGACCAAAATTGGAACTTGCGTACCAGTGGCGTCAATAATTCATCAAACAACAACTTCCAATGATGCCAACAATAAATTTGAACAAATTATAGCAGTGGCTGGACAATCTCTTAGCCTGCAAGAGAAGAAAAAAATCAGAGAACTCTTGCTACAATACCGATCTCTTTTTGTACCAAAAGGAGGAAAGACAGGAAGAACATCTGCTGTCAAACACAAAATTGACACCGGCGACGCTAAACCGATAAGACAATCGGCTCGACGGCTACCACAGGCCAAAAGAGAGGAAGCGGAGAGAATTGTTCGCGAGATGGAAGAGGACAAGGTAATAGAACCTTCTACCAGCCCTTGGGTCTCTCCGGTAGTTCTGGTAAAGAAGAAGGATGGAACCACGAGGTTTTGCGTGGACTACCGGCAATTGAACAATGTTACAAAGAAAGATAGCTATCCTCTACCGAGAATCGACGATACTCTGGATACGCTGGCCGGTAGCAAATTGTTTTCTACCTTGGACCTGAAGTCTGGATATTGGCAGGTAGAAATGGATCCAGCCGATAAAGAAAAGACAGCGTTTACTACCGGATCTGGACTATGGCATTTCACCGTTATGCCATTTGGGCTGTGCAATGCCCCCGCAACGTTCGAAAGACTGATGGAAAACGTATTGCGAGAGTTGTCCTGGAAGACATGCTTAGTGTACCTTGATGACATCATAGTCTTAGGAAGGACATTCGAAGAACATCGAAAGAATTTGGAAGGTGTCTTCAAAAGGTTGCAAGCTGCCCAACTGATGCTCAACCCCAAGAAATGTCAACTATTTCAAAACAGTCAATTATCTAGGCCATGTAGTCAGCAAGGATGGTGTAGCTGTAGACGAAGAAAAAGCTGCTACTGCACGAAAGTGGCCAAGACCCACCGACAAGCACCAAGTTAGAAGCTTCCTTGGACTCTGTACATACTACAGGCGATTTATAAAGAAGTTTGCAGATATCGCTAAACCCTTGACACGACTTACAGAGGAAGCAAGGGAGTTTCGCTGGGACGAAGACTGTCAAACTTCGTTCGAAACCTTGAAAAAGCACTTGACTACTGCACCTATACTCGGCTATCCACTACCAGAGGGAGAATTTATACTAGATAGATAGATAGATAGATAGATATATTTATTCCACAAAATCACAATATAAAGTACAAAGCATGTAAAAATTCAATAAAATACACAGTGATTTTAGCCTAAGCGTTGGAAACAACAAAAAAAAGAGAAAAAAAAAGTTTTAGTTGAAATTTGTCAGAAAAAATTCTGAGATATTATAAAAAACATACTGATGTAGTAGTTGTTTAATTTTTCTTTTAAATTTTTTGTTTGTAAGATTTTTCAAATCTGAAGGTAAATGGTTATATACTTTAATACCTGAATATAAAGGGCCATTCCGAGTGCGACTATATTTATAGTTTGGAGGTATTATGTCTTGTTTTCGAGTGGGATATTTATGTCTGTCATTTGGGGTAAGAAGTTCATTTTGATGCTTGTGAATTAATAAAGAAGTTTTGTAAATATAAGTGTTTGTCATGGTCATTATTCTATTTTCTTTAAAGAATGATTTACAAGAAGTTCTAGATTTTAAGTTGAAAAGCGCTCTAATTGCTCTTTTTTGAGTCATGAATACGGAGCCTGCGGATACAGCAGTCCCCCAAAATTCAATACCATATTGCATTATACTATGAAATTGAGCAAAATAGACCGTTTTTGCTACAAATATGTTAGTATGTTGTTTTATTGCTCGCAATGCAAATACATATTTGCTAAGAGATTTATTCAGTTGATTTATATGAAAGTTCCAGTCAAGCTTGTTATCGATGTGTATGCCTAAGAATTTTATGTTGAGAGAAGAGGTGATAGTTTGTTGACCTATATTTATAGGTAGATAGACTGACTAGACTAGATACTGATGCTAGCAATGTTGGAATTGGAGGAGTGCTATCACAGGTTCAAGGAGGACAAGAGAAAGTTCTGGGATATTTTAGTAAAGTTCTTTCCAAACCAGAACAAAACTACTGCGTCACAAGAAGAGAGCTCCTAGCAGTAGTGAAGTCCGTGGAGCACCTCTATCAGTATCTGTATGGGAAGAAATTTGTTATTAGAACCGATCATGCCGCACTTAAGTGGCTTATGCAATTTAAGAACCCTGAAGGTCAAATCGCCAGATGGATCGAGCGGCTCCAAGAATATAATTTCACTATTGAGCATAGAGCCGGAATAAGCCACAGAAATGCAGACTCACTCTCTAGAAGACCATGCCCAGCAGAGTGCTCTCACTGCACCAAAACAGAAGCTAAGGAAGCTGCCATTCGAAGAACCACGGTGACCAGCGACGAATGGACACCGGAAAAGCTGGAAGAGGAACAAGAGAACGATCCCGACTTGAAGAAAATCCGACATTGGAAAAAGGAAAACTGTCGACCTACTTGGCAGGAGATTGCAAGGTACTCGCCAACGATGAAATCGTATTGGGCCCAGTGGGACTCGCTGGTTTTGGAAAACGGTTTGCTACAGCGAGTAATTGAGAACGATGAAGGTTCCGAAAGTAGAAGACAGTTGGTGATTCCAAGAACAAGGGTAGCAGCAGTACTGCGGAAATTCCACGACAGTCCGTCAGGAGGACATCTAGGTGTGAAGAAGACCCTCCAGAAAGTGCGAGAATGGTTTTATTGGATGCACAGTTCCGAAGATGTGAAGGACTGGTGTAAGAAGTGCACTACCTGTACTACGACCAATGGACCACAAGGAAGATGAAAGGCTCCTATGAAGCAATACAATGTCGGAAGCCCTTTTGAACGCATTGCCCTGGACATTGCCGGACCGTTTCCACCGACAGCAAATGGCAGCAGGTACATTTTGGTGGTGATGGATTATTTCACAAAATGGGTAGAAGCGTATGCCATTCCAAACCAAGAAGCCGCAACTGTTGCCGACGTGCTTTTGAATGAGTTCATTTGCCGATATGGAGTGCCCCTGGAAATACACAGCGACCAGGGGAAACTTCGAAAGCCAGCTGTTCCAGGAAGTTTGTGAAAAGCTCGGTATGAAGAAAACGAGAACTACGGCTTTGCATCCACAGTCGGACGGAATGGTAGAGCGAATGAACAGAACTCTTGGAAAATACCTGTCTAAAGTAGTATCTAACCATCAGCGAGATTGGGACCAATATCTCTCGCTATTTGCGATGGCCTACAGATCCGCCATCAATGAGTCTACCGGCCAAACACCAGCAAAAGTTCTGTTCGGACGCGAAATGAGATTACCCTGCGACCTTGAATTTGGATGCCGACCCGGAGAAGACATAGCTGGTGAAGATTACGTGACCCAGCTGAGAAAAAGAATGGACGACTTACACGAGCTGGTTCGATCGAATCTCCAGATCGCTAGCGATAGGATGAAGAAAAGATACGATACGCAAGCTACAGAAGGAGGTTTCCACGAAGGAGACAAAGTCTGGCTGCATAACCCAAGAAGACAAAAGGGTTTTTCTCCAAAGTTGCATGAAGCTTGGGACGGTCCGTACCTCGTGAAGAAACGAATCAACGATGTCATCTATCGTATCGGCAAGATCCCAAACGGAAAGCCAAGGTGGTACACCGTAACCGATTAGCGCCATTCGAGGGTGACCACGACGAGGAAGTAAACCAGCTTCAGGAAGTAGCCGATCCTGCTTTTGTAGAGTTCATGGGTGCTTATGGTGGTGCCGGAAAAGCAAGATTCGGCGTCACCACTGAGAGACGACAAGACATGCTTACCGTTCCAGAGGAATACTCACTGGCAATAAACATCCCTGCCAGCGTAACCGATGCACGTGGGCTAGCATCTCTGTTCATAAAGAAGAGTGGCGCCCGACGTTTGCAAGACCAGTTACCAGTACCAGGTAAAGCTCTGAAGCTGCAAGATGGCTCCCGCTACAATTTCCACCTAGTGACGAGAAACACCTTCGACGAAAGACCAACGTACGAGGATGTCTGGGAAGCATTACGAAGCTTGAGGGAGCATGTGCTTGAATTGGATGTGCATAGGCTAGCCATGCCCAAGATTGAATGTAGGCATTTAGATTGGCGAATAATCCGTAACATGGTAGAAGTAATCTTCCGAGACACCGAAGTGCAGGTACTAGTCTGCGGCCGAGCACGGGAGACACAGCCAACAGAGAAGACGGTCGCATGTTACTTCCATGCAACTGGAAAATGTAACAAGGGAACCAGTTGCCGATACAGTCATCTCGTTTCAGTTTCCTAGTTAGTTCCAGGAGGAACTGTCTCTTAAGGAGGGGGCAATGTTACGCGAGCTGCTGCATTAATGTGCTCAATTAGTGCCCCCAGTGAAATTCCCATATGATACAACTATGGCTCCTCCGCCGTATTTTCAAGAATGATCTGGAAACCGTAACATCTAGAAAAACCCGGCGCATCCACCAAAACTTCGAGTTCTAGAGGTTTCTAGAAAAACATACGTGCGAGTATAAATAGGCGACGAGCATCGCAGCGGAGTTAGTTAGTCAGTTAGTGTTGATACTGAAAGAAAGCAATCGCGCCTCGATAAAGTGTTTATTAAGTGACTCTCATATAAATTATAGTTAGTGTGTGTTTAGTGTGACATATAAATTATTAAATAAGGACTGTATATGAATATAAATCTGTAAATATAAATTAATTGTAAATATAAATTAGAATAAACGTTACATTATATTTTTACCCTTTAATTTATAACAACTTTTCAATAATTCACGCTTTTTCCAAGAAAAAACAAAATCAATTTTTAATGGACTATTATTATTTTTACCCAACGTGTAAAAATCGTTAATTTCATGTGGAGTTACTTCTACTTCCAGTAGCAATTTGATTTGCGAACAGATGTATTGTATATTATAGTACTCTCTAATGTTATGGATTCCAAAAATAATAATACTGTTTTGTTTACTTTCACGTTTTAAATTCTCAACCTCTTGCTTGAGTTCTTGGTTTTCTTTTTGTAATTCAATAGTTTCACTTTGTGCTGTTTGTATTTTTAACAAAAGCCTAGCTTCAGATTCCTCTATTGAGTTTTTAAGTTCATTTTTACTTTTGATAATTTTGTCTAAAATCTCCTTTAGTGAAATGGATTCTCCAGTGCTCATCATTTTTGCTGTGGTTGTTTTTTCACTTTGACGTGTTTACCTTGTTTTATATACTATTCATAATTTAATTCAACATTGAAATACCAGGTATGCTTATTCACAACTAACACATAAACCGTCCTTCCGGGACGCGGCCTCGTCGGAGAGGGTAGCCATAGTGGAGGAGGGTTATCCTAAAAGTCAGATGGAGTCGGATAGGCCTCAAGCTCTCCAGCACTCCATTATGAAGGCATACGAGGAGGTGGCACTCAAAAACCCGGGTACCCTCTAATTACCTGCGCGAACGTGGTCCCTTTGCTGGCTCCCTGGGATAAAGCAAGTCTCAGGATCCTACCGAAGCCAGCAGCTGCCTGCTACGTTTATGTCCCGGATAAGGATGGCGAGAGATTAGAGGGTAAACGGATCCTAAACAGGCTGAAGGTGAGCAACCGGAAGCTAAAAACATCACTCTGGACTATCTGGGGAAACGCCCCGATGGAAAAGGGGCAAATGTGGACCTTCTCCATGGATAAGGAATCCTTGGAGGAGATCTAAAGGATGGACATGAGTCCTTCCTTCGGAATGGGCCGAATTAATTTCAAGGTCAGGGAGCGAGGACCCAAGTCCAAAGGTGCAGTGGAAAATAAGGCCTCAAAACCAGGAACCTCCACTGGCACAACTACCAAGGCGCCTACCCCACAGGCAGTGGGAGCGAGTCAAGGAGCCTCGGAGAAAGGCCCAGTGCCGAAGAAGGGGAAGAAGAAGGGAGGATCTTCTACAGAGGTTAGACCTGGAAAAGCCGACCCTCAAAGTGGCAAAAGCCCTCTCAAAAGACCGTCATCGGTCAGGGAGAAGGCTGAAGCAATGGAGCAGGGGGAGCCAACCAGGGTCACAGAGCCCGCAGAAGACTCCTTGTCTTCGACCGAGAAGACAGCGTTAGGTTCCTACAGGCCAACCTTCAACACGCCAAGGCTGCCAGTGCCGTGCTGTGTCGAAGGTGGGAGAAGGAAGGCATAGATGTGGCCCTTCTGCAGGAACCCTGGGTACATAGAAGGACCATAGCAGGCCTCAAACAACAAACTGGTACGTTACTCTACCATAAGCCAGCATTAAGGCCAAGAGCATGTATAATACATAGTGAAAGGGTTAATTGTGTACTAATCCCGGGGTTATGCTCCGGGGCTTTTGTTATAGGAGTCCTTTCATACCAAACACAGGGCGGGATGAAAAGAGTAGTCGTCTGTTCCGCCTACTGCCCAGGAGACGAGCAACATGTCCTCCACAGGTATTAAAGGCTGCCGTAGAGAGAGACATGCAGCTTATAGTAGGATGTGATGCCAACGCCCACCATCTGGGCTAGTACGAACATCAACAAAAGAGGTGAGTCATTTTATGAATTCATACTTAAGGAAGGGTTATTTATTGCCAATAGAGGTACAGAACCTACTTTTGTAACAGTTGTTAGGAATGAGGTTTTTAACCTGACCTTGAGTACCAACAGAATAAGTGATAACATAGTAGCTTGGCGGGTTTCACAGGAACCATCATGTTCCGATCACAGGTATATAAGATTTGATCTTGAATCACCACCCCTAATAGTGAGTAAGTTCAGAAATCCAAGAGAGACGAACTGGGAAGGATACGATAAATCCCTCAGAGAGTCACTTAGGGAAGGGACAGTCACTATAAAAGGGAAAGAAAGCCTAGAAGTGGCAGTTGACCAGGTTAATGAGGCAATTTTGAATGCCTACCGAGAAAGAGGTTGTCCTCAAGGAGGCGTCTTATCGCCCCTTTTGTGGGCGATTCTAGTAGACACGCTTCTAGTAAGGCTTTCAGATGAAGGTATTCAGTGCCTGGGGTATGCGGACGATATTGCTATCATGATAAGAGGACGGTTTCCAGACAAAATATCAGAGCGCACCCAAAGGGCGCTTGATATTGTGAGTGGCTGGTGTAGGAAGGAAGAACTGGCAGAGAACCCTCACAAAAAATTGCAAGGTCCACAAAAGCCGCAAATTAACGGAGTAGAAATTCCATTTGCGGAAGAAGTTAAATACCTAGGGGTGATATTTGACCAAAAGCTCACATGGAACTCCCACATTGAAAAAACCACACACAAGGCCAAAATTGCCCTTGGAAGGTGCAGGCAAATGTGTGAAAAGAATTGGGGATTAAATCCCAAAATGACCAAATGTTTATATACACAGGTTGTGGGGCCAATGATAACCTATGGATCAGTTGTCTGGTGGCTCAGGACACTGCAGATTGGAGCGCAGAGGCAGCTAAGTGGTATTCAAAGGCAGGCCTGCCTAAGTATCACGGGGGCCATGAAAACGACTCCGACTGCGGCCCTGGAGGTAATAGTGAACCTACCACCACTACATATCCTCATACAAGGAAATGCAAGATCTGTTAGTCACAGATTTTTACAGGGACCTTCTCCGATAAGCCAAGAACACGATAAGGTCTACAAAGAGCTATATGAAGAAATAAAGGCAGATCCAATACTGGGAATGCCAACGGATCAGATTGCCCCACAATACAGCTTTAAAAACGACTATACAGTTTACATTCCAGAAAGAAAGGACTGGGAAGCAGGGCCTCCTATAACAGTGAATCTCAACTGGTACACTGATGGCTCGAAAACAGACTCCGGAGTAGGAGCCGGAATATATAGGGTACAAGAGAAGATCATGATTTCTCTAAGCCTAGGGAAACATGCTACTGTCTTTTAGGCAGAGGTACTGGCGGTGCAAAGCTGTGCAGAAGAGTTAATGAGACAGGAGGTCGATAACCAAAGAATCGTCATCTACTCCGACAGCCAAGCAGCACTTAAGGCGATACGCTCATATAAGATAACATCAAATCTGGTGTGGGAGTGTCGGAAGGCCCTAAACAGACTAGGTAGTCATAATAGAGTGACCCTAGCCTGGGTACCAGGCCACCAAGGAATAAAAGGCAATGAAAGGGCTGATGAATTAGCCAAGCAGGGAGCAACGGAGGTCATGATAGGGCCAGAACCTTCCTGTGGAATTGCAAAATTCCTAAGTAAAGAGAGCATCCACAAATGGATAAACAACCAGGCGTTGCGCTGGTGGTATGAAACCCCAGGACAAAGACACGCAAAATTATTCCTTGAAAGCCCTTCCACAAAACTGTCACACGACCTACTTACTATGTCAAAGTCGGGAAACGATGAGGATGATGGTGGGAATGCTGACCGGACATTGTAGTCTGAGGAAACATATGCACACAATTGGCCTTGCAGATGACAGCCTATTCATGTTCTGCCAGGAAGAAGACGAAACCACGAAGCACATACTCTGTGAGTGCGAAGGCCTAGCAAGGGTGCGGTTTCACTTATTCGGAGAAGAAAAACCGAGGGCAGAGAACTGCGCAAAGGAGGCGGTATCCAGGTTATTAGGTCTAATAAAAAGAATAAAGTTAGATATTGAGCTCTAAATATAGGGAGGACCACAATAGATCTGCAAAGGTCGCAGAGGGATAGGATAAAGAGCAAATCCAATTCTAATCTAATCTAATCTAATATTTAAAAAAAGATAAATTGAACATAGAAAGTTATACATAGAAATAAAAGAAAAATACATAACGCCTAAAACTGTTTTGATTCAATAACAAGTTCTAAATAAATGAATCTCATACAATTATAAATGTTGTTGAATTTCATTCATAAAATAAAAAAAATATTCATTTCTTTTATGAAAGAAGCGTGAAACGAGTTTCTTCTTTTTCTATCGTTTCAGATGTGAGGTCATCATTTTAGTAAAACAGTTATGGAAGCGAAGGGTTGAACAGACTTTTAGGTAATGTAGGAGTGGAAATGAAAGATTTTTTATTATATAATAATTTATTGATCAAACTCAAAGTGTAGTTAACTAAAAATAAGCACTAATGGATATGCGACTAATTGTTTTTAATTCGGAAAGAGAAATTAAAAAAAAACAGATATTACAATAAATTTCAGTTGTATTAATAATAAAAAAATAATAATCAACGAAAGAGATATGATTAAACTAAAATTGTATTTGAAGAAAATTCATACTATGCAGGATATGTGACTATTGTTAAAAATTCATGAATTTTATGTTTGAAAAATAAAAAAAATCCTTCGAATATTTTGAAAATTAAAAACCAATAAAACTTAAGACTATGAACTTATAAAAAACAAAAATTTTAAAAACAAAATAAGATAGAAATAAAAAAATAAAAAAAATCCTTTAAATATTTTGAAAACTTATACCTAATGAAACTTAAGACTATGAACTTATAAAAAACAAAAATTAGAATTTTAACAATAATAATCGCATAGAAAAAATAGAAAAGGAAGAAAAAAATCTATACATAATCACTAAACAACTCTTATTGACTTTCTAATTTTTTTATCTTTATTCTTAATCTTCTATTTGTGATTTTTATTTTATATTTCTCCTGAATTACATCAGCATAATCCCCTTCTAGAAGATTAAGATCAGACTTTTCAAATTTAACCTTTTTTTTAAGGGTAAGGTTTCCTAATCAATCGGAATAATTCTGCCTCGTTATTTTTAATGCACCGTGTATTTGTTAAAAGAATGTTTCTTTGGTGAATAAACTGAAAATATAAGTCGAAAACAAAAAACATGTTTTTGGAGTTTTTTCTGTGTGGTTATCTTATCTTTTTGATGTGTGTAGGTAAAAGCTTCTTATCTTTGGCGTTCAAAATTTACATAAAAAGTTTATTCCAAATGATTGATAGAAAGAAAATATTTTTGAGATGCTTGGAATGGGGGTTTAAACGTTCACATTAAATTACCTCAACAACCATTTTCTACATTGATTAGCGAGGACTACGTTGTAGTTGGATAGTAATATAGGTATTCGAACATTTTCAGGAGATGTGGAATATTCCGAAGTAAATGAAGTTTAAGTCATTGTCAGTGCCATTTTCTGATTTTTCAGACTTTACAATTATGGCTACAAGTGTCTATCAGCAGCAGGAGAACTTTGATACACCTTGTGAGACGTACCCTTTGAATTGTCACGTGATCTTTGTATAAGAATGTTTGCAAATTTGACGGCACGCCCTGTGAACTCTTCGTCACTGGTTTTCTAATATTGTATTACAATTATAAGGGTGAAATTCATAATCGACACTTAAGAGTCACTCATACTCTAACTCAACTCAGTTTGAGTTTAGCTCGAGGCGACTTTTCATATTCACGGTCATTACTCAAGTAATACTTCAATTTGAGTGAAGAAAGTTTGGCATCAATGTTATTATTAGGAACTTTTGGATGCGTTTGGTTAACAATTGTAATTTATGAACGTCCTTTAACGTTCATCTGGCATCTGTTGCATTGCATTCATATTCAAATACGATAACCGTAAGCATTATCATCATCTAGGTAAATAGTTTACAAAATCAATATGAATAAAACCATATTCATTGTCATTAATAAAATGAATTATCTATCGAAAATTATATTTATTCTTGTGAAAATGTATCGTGTTTGTCTCGAACATTATTTATTAAGGAACAATGACAAAATAGTTATATTAACCTTTGAGAGCATTTAAATTGAATTAACCAGTTTTCCAATAACAAATACTTATTTTTGCGGGCTAACTTTATTGTTTTATCATAAGATAAATTATTCTATGGCAGAATGATATTTCTTTATCATAAAATGATGTATTGTCTCGGTGAAATATATTTCTTTACCATACAAAAATATATTGTTTGGGTTAACGATATGTTTTTTATTTGTAAAAAATGTATCGTCCCAGCAAATTATATTTTTTTGCTGGAAACGAATGTTTCTTAAGAAAACTATCAATTTTTACTAAAATTAAACATATTTATCATAACCGAACCATAATTTTGATGAACAATATATTGCGTCGATGGTTAGTCTTGACACGGATTAAAATGACAGTATGTTTATGACAAACATGTTTAAATCTAATAAAAATTAATTGTCTTCTCTATTTATGCATGAAACTGTTTAGTAGGAATGCAGGATAGGAATAAAAGTCTTGTTGCTGAATATTTTGATCTATTAAAATGGAAACTATACATTTTTAAAATGGGAAAGCATACATTTTTAAAATTAAACATACCTATATGATCTAAAACATAACCCTTTGTCTAATCGTAAGTGTTTTTCCATGCATAGTAGTTTTTTGGAGTACCTAGATCTGACAGGTTTATTTGAGAAATGTACATTTCGCTTGCTTGCTACTTCCATGCTACTTCTACCTACTTGAATATAACCTTACATTTTTTTTTTTTTAATTATTCATAAAAGTTGTTATCTTTTCTTTTTGTATTAGTTAAAAATCTTGCTATTTGATTGTTTTCAATGAATTCAGTGAAAATAAATAAATAAGAATACTTTTTCATTAACGTCTTATAATTAAGAGCTTTTGTTTTGAGTTAGTGGAGAAGGCTGTTTATTTGTTTTTATTGTTTGATTATTCATAAACGTTGTTGTATTTTCTTATTGCATTAATTGGAACTCTTGCTATTTGATTATTGTCAATAGAAGCAATAAATATATTATTATTATATTATTATATAACCTTACATTTATTTCCTTACCTTCAAAGAGATTTCACAATTTCTGGAATCGCCATGCATGTGTTTAACAATTCATTCATTTCTATATTATTAGACTCATTTTTGTCCGAAGCACTTCCCACATAGCAATCTGACATCCTAAGCATATGCGTGGAATATTTTCAAAAAGAACATG
>CAJUYG010006200.1:0-12535 GCA_910591675.1 Galerucella calmariensis
CTCAAACAAATCACATCGGCGAGAAGGGAAGGCATGAGGGAGGGAAAATATCAGCTCACTTCGAAGCGAGTACATCATGAAGAACGCACACATTACCGATAGTTTGATCTCAGTCAAAAAGAACGCTCCCAATATATGTATGAAGAGGAATTTATATATTTTGGTAAACTAGATGGTATCAGTGTCACCTTGTAAGGAATGTGAGTTTACTCTCAGCTACCGACATTTCTATCCCAATTGAACCAACTTCACCTGGGAATGATGAAGTCCTTTGTGCTGCAAACTTTGTTAATGAAAATAGATCGAGGTGGACCGTGTTCAAGAGGGATTAAAGTATATCAAAGAGAAGCAGCGCATTCTCAAAATATGTTGATAAATTAAGTTTATTATTTTTCTTTTTCTCTACAATATTTATACATTTTAATTCAATCATGTCTTGCTAACACGGGATTGATCTACTTAATTTCAGTGAGTTCTTTTTATTTGCTTAATTACAGTTTCCTGTAACAATGGTTGTATTTAAGGATGGATGATATCTACCTTGTACTGATGAGGTGCAAATACGCCGAAGCCGGTATAAAAGTGATATTGTTCCTTCTAATTACAAGCTGAATGGTTGGTTATATCGTGAAGATATCCCAACCCCGTTGTTGAAAAACTACTAGTTCCTCAACTGCAATAAATCCAACTTTAATTATTCATAATTCATACTTCTAACGCCACCTCCCCGTTTAGTAGCTAACTTATCCTTTCACATCCAATTGTTTCCTACCTGTAATATTTTTACTAGCCGCAACTTTCGACGCTCCGAAAAAAGCAACTCACAACCGACAAGTACTAACCTAAACCTGCGAACTAACCTAAAACCACATTCTTGATCAGCATGTGGCAGCGAAAAGGAAATAGTTATATCTTTCAATTTCTCAGCCATCCTCAACCTATGTATTTGAAAAACATGAAAATTGATGTGAAATCAACCACAAGTATAATAAGTATAATAGTTTTTGAAACCAATGTGTTTAACCTCTGTGAAAAGTGATAGAGAGAGTTAAGTGAGATTTTTCTGAAACGTGCCATTTGTAAAATTATAAATGTGTAATTTAGTGAACTTTGTACAGAAACGTGTCATTTGTAAATGTAAAATTTAGTGAACTTTGTAATGAAACATGCCATTTATGAATGTGAAAATATAGTTGCATTCAAGATAACCCTAGTTTTTCTTCACCCGTTAAACTTGGAACTGTAATTCATTGTCTGTCGGGGTATATAGCCTGAGAAGTAGATGTTTTGTCTTAGTGAACGGTCTACTCTTTGAAAAGTAATTTTCAGATGTGTACGAAGTTCGCCGGGTCATCTATTATTTATAATACACATTTTACAAAACATACAGTAAAGGAGATTACAGCAGATGATTGAAATGTCCGATTACTTCAATAGAACCAGCCATGCGATCTTTAAAACTTTGCATTACATTTTGCAACATTCCTGACTGCTCAATTCTTCTTATCTCTGTAGTATCTCGCAATTCTTGAATATTGACAGGTTTTGTTTTATAATCGATGTGACCCACAGGAAATGGTCTAAAAACCAAATTCCTTGTTAATTTTCTGATATAAGGAATATGTTTCTCGAAATATCCACTTTCCTGAATTTTCTTTCAATTTTTCATGCAAACAAATTTTGTTTTTAAAAATTTGATTTATCTTTTCAATGACCTTCGCAAAAAATTCCTATGCAAAATGTCAACTAAATCGGACCGACCGTTTACAAGAAGTTCAGTATGAACCCGATTGGAGCCCCACCTACTGGGACCAATTGTGAATCCAAACTATTCTCGAATATACTTCGTTGTTTAGATAGAGGAGGTGTTCACAGACATAGAAACGCACAGAAGACTTTTCCACTGTGTTACTTATAAGCTGCGATATAGATATTCCTTTAAAAAACTGTCAAACGTGACTTTTTTACCAAATCGCGTTTAAAAATGAGTTCAAATGTACATTTAATATTCTCAAATTCGCTCTGGTTTGATGAAAAAACGGTTAGTTATGTTTAGAAAAGTCTAACTTCGAAAGTGTTATGAAAAAGGTGTACTACTTTTTTGAACATAACCATACATTTTTTCAATAAACCAGAGCGAATTTAGGAAAATTAACAGTGCATTTGAACTTATTATTCAACGACCTTTCCAAATATTTTATCATTTCTTATGAACGCTATTTGTTAAAAAACTTAGCACACATTTGACAGTTTTGTAGCTAATAAATAACAAAGTTGATAAAGATTTGTAAAATGTAATTTGCACATTTCAAAACCATCCAAATACATTATAATAACCTTAGATTAGACTAGATAATGAATGGAGGTGGATGAGAGAGCGCGAATGGGGTTGTAAAAAGGACTGAACAAGGGATGAATGGGTATACAGAGTTCGGCAAAAATCCGGGACCGGACAAATATCGAAGACAATATAAATTTTTTGGAAAATCTTTTCACACCACAAATTTTACTCCAACTTAAACTAATAATTTGAGAATATTTTGAAATATACAGGGAGTTCCAACAAAGTGTGGCGTATCGTTATATTTTTTCTTACGGAACACCCTATATTTTATTGCATTTTCTGATTGCCACTAAAAAATATGATACTCCTCCATAATGGTTCCCTATACCTAAATACAGAGGGTTCCGAGTTATGCTGACTTTTTTTAAAATATGAACATTTGGAAAAAAAATTAATAGCTCATTGATATAACAAATTCTAGCAAATTTTCTTTTACATCTTAATAGTTGGACATTCGTTGAATGAATTCCACGATTGAGTACCAAATATATCTTTACAGGGTGTTCAGAATTTTCAGTTTCATTATTGGATCATTCAATGTGCAGTATCAAGCTTATTTTAAATGGAACACCCTGCATTTTAATAATTCATCACATCTACTGAAATAGCAAAATCTAAACTCTCTTCAGCATACATGTTGAATATTTCTTTTATCAATTTTTAACCCTCGCTCATCAACCCTTAGTATCGCTTGGATTTGTATGCCATGTTTTTTTTGACGATAAAGTAGTATAGTTAAAATAATACCCTTCTTGGTGTGCGTCATCGATTGTGACGTATATCCGGGTTTTCGGCATGTCATTTATTTTATTTGCTATTTTGACATATAGCTAACCTTAAATTTGATAAATAATATCATCAGGATTGTATTTAGCCAAATTCGAGAAGGCTATGCAATTAATAATTACCAGCTTCTTTTTCTAGCTGAAAATACTTGAGAACTTTCAAAATACTGATGTTTTTCCGTGTATTCATGCATATTTTTGTATTATTCATATAAATAAAACAATAAGATTTCATAAATAATAATAGACCGTAAGCAACAAAGTACACACATGACAAGAACTGTCAGTGTGACAGTAGAAAAAGACGTAAGACACATTGCTGCTACGAAAGTTACGCCTTCATAGTATTTTAACCTCGCGATTGATAGGTTGCGCTGGAGCGTAATCTAAACATCAACCAATCAAATTTTTGTTAGTCAAAGATTGGGGTTAACGTTTGTAAAACATTCAAGCGGTTCATTATTGTGATATTTTGATAAGGATTAATCACAGACCTGCCTTTGTTTCCATTTCTTCCTACGTAATGAGATTAACAATCGATGACGCACACCAAGAAGGGTAGTATTTCAACTATATAGATCATTCAATACACTTCTTGGTGTACGTCATCGTTTGTGACGTATATCCGGGTTTTCGATATGTCGTTTATTTTATTTGCTATTTTGACATATAGCTAACCTTACATTTGATAAATAAAATCATCAGGATCGTATTAAGCTGAATTCAAAAAAGCTATGAAATTAATAATTACCAGCTTCTTTTTCTAACTAAAAATACTTGAGAACTTTCAAAATGCTGATGTTTTTCCATGTATCTAGGCATATTTTTGTATTATTTAAATAAATATAACAATAAGATTAATATTCACTTTTCATAAATAATAATAATTGACCGTAAACAACAAAGTACAGATCTGACGAGAACTGTCAGTGGGACAGTAGAAAAAGACGTAAGACACATACCAAAGGTGCGTCTGCATCCTATTTTGAATGCTGTAATTTTTCCCTATTGATAGGTCGCGCTTGCGCGAATCCTAAACATCAACTAATCAAATTTTTTAAATCAAAGATTAGTGTTAACGTTTGTAATACATTTAAACGGTTCATCATTGTGATATTTTGATCAGGATTAATCACAGACCTACCATTTATTTCAAGGAAATGTGCTAGGAGGAGATTAACAGTCGATGACGCACACCAAGAAGGGTATTATATGAATACCCAGGGAATGCAAATATAAGTTCATTGTTCTAGTTTTCTGAACATTCAATATTCACTGTAGTGTCGATTATCCAGCTTGTGGATTGGTAAAAAGTCTTATTCTACTTGTTTTTCACGTGAAACTCCATGGTGAAAACAGCATCCATCTTACATATTGTGTGATGGGCTATTACAACGCTCCATTACAAGCAAATGGTTTATCATTCAGAATTGCCCGTTATCTGCTGCACTAAGGCACATGCAAACTTTTTCCGAATAAACAAAAGTCTTGAAGCCCATGTTGTTCTGGGATCAGATGGAGTTTATACTCAACAAAAGTCAACAATTAAATTGGCATAGCTATTGTTTTTAAGGATTCAAAGTGATTGCTACGAACAAAAGAAATACATTCATTGCAAACGTAGGTAATTAAAATCATTTTATGTCGCTTGATAACTCTCTAATCGATTTTATTTTATTGTTTCAAGAGCCGAAACCCATTGCAAGTTATAGTATTGTTTCGAAGTAAAACTTTCACAACAATTAGTTACGTAGAAATATACATAGAAGAAGTATATTTGCTTAATTGATAAAGCTGCCTTTTAAAATAACAATCCAAGTCGATGTGAGAGAAATAAATCGAATGGAGCTTAATTGGCGATAAGCAAAGAAAGATGATGGAGCTGTTAAAAGAGAATTGAAGTGGGATTTTAGAGTTTGCCTTTTGTTTTCAACGAATTTTTAATAAAAAGAATAGACGAGTAAACAACTAATTAATAAGATAAACCTTCTTTACCAGCCCTGTAAGCAGTCAATAACAAACAGTCGGCAATCAATGTAAGATGTGGAGAGATTGGAGCTAGACAATCTCATACAATAAAAATTTTCGCGGACAGCCAAGCGGCTTAGATCTTACCGTGTAACGTCAAAATTGGTTTTAGACTGCCAAAAAGAGACTCTCCTCAATAGGAGAGCTGAATAAAGTATTGCTGGTCTGGATCCTTGGCCATTCTAGCATGGATGGAAACGAGAAGGCAGACTCTCTTGCAAGGGAGGGTGCCACACGTGTTTCTATCGGACCAGAACCTACTATTAGCATCACAATAAGTTTTGCCGAACAAACACCAAATACCTGGACAGCAAGAAGAGCTTTGGACTTCTGGCATAACTTACCAGGATTGGTTCATTCAACAAAGGCTTTTATTCATCCTTTGAAGAATGTCTCTAAACAAATGTTAGCTATAGGCATGACCTACAACAGGCCTTTTAACTGGCCACTGTCATCTGAACAGTGGCGGCTCGTGAACTTTTTGAGAGAGGAGGCTGGACATGGAACGTTTTTGTAAAAATATACTTCATGCAGCCAATTAATTTAACCTTCGCGCAGCGGCCGTACTAGCTACCGATTCTCTAAAATTACCTTTGTTAATTGAATTTTCAGTTTCACCGTGCCCTTTAAAAGCCAAATCTTGGGATCATAAATACAACAAGATATCAAAGATTTTCCTTAAAACTTCGCGGTTGTCTTTAACTATATGGTTATGATTTTCTATTTCGCGTGTACGAACGGAGTCGATCACATTAACAATATTTTGTTTACCGGTTAATTTAAACTCAATACTTGATATAATATGTTCCTGGGATTTTTTTATGTCTGTCTAGACCGCGAAATAAATTTTTTAAATCATTATAACTCAAGCTCCCACATGAAGACTTATCAGTTGTAAAGAGTAAACAATTCCAATATAATTTATTGTGTACCTCAGATCCCGTTAACCATGAATATTTTTTATAATTGTCAGTGTTAAATGATCGATTTTGATACTTACCTGTTAACACTAATCCCTTCAAATCCGGTAGGGGCCGTTTATTTTAAAAAAACACTTTTTTATCATATGTTAATCCTCTAACTGGCTTTTCTAGAAACTCAGCAACTAAATCACTAGCACAAGAACTCATTTTAAATTCAAATAATTTTCCAAATAGACTAATTATTCTAACCTTACTTCGCGTGGCGTCACTTAATTATTCCCGCTAATCATATAAAACAAAACAAACCCGCGAACCCACGCTCATATTCGTGGTTCGTACTTCGTATATCATCGCAATTACGAAAGGCTAGCCCACAGAGAGTGTTGCCATTTTCGCGTTTTTGGCGGTATTGGCAATTGGGCTGGTAGAAAAAATGGCAACTGTGTTGAGTAACACTTGTTTCCAGAGAGATGCTTGTGGAATCTAGCCTCAGAGCACTGTTGTCAGATTCTAAAATAAGTAGAGAAAACTGGGAATTGATTGTGAAATCGAAAGTGGAGTGGAGTGGAGGGCCTTATAGACCTACTCACCACACACCTAACCTAACCTAAGATGTCTATAACACGCACGGTAAAAAAACGCATCTGTGAAGTACAGTGTTATTCATTATAAATGTCCCAGCCATTACCATAGTTATTATTGCAAAAACAAGAAATATCTTGAAATAAAAGTTGTGTGGTTAGAAACTAATTTTATTGTAACGTTAACCAAATCACAGTGGCGTGCGTAGTTTGGGTGACACAAAAAAATCGTTTTTTGAAAAGATATTTTTTTCCTGTCCCTCAACTACGCACGCCACTGTAATTTCGATAGGGTTATGATAAAATTAGTTTCTAACCACACAACTTTTATTTCAAAAATGTTTTTGTTTATGCAATTATAACTATGGTAAGGGCTGAGACATTTATAATGGATAACCCTGAACATGAACTATGTCTAAAATTTAATGAAGAATACAAGATAAATAATATATAGGGGGCTCCATTTAAAATAAGAAAGTTGGTATGGTACTGTTTATTTTGGCGGATATTGTAATGTGATGAAAATTAAGGTTAAACAAACACCTCTAGTATTGTAAATCTTTTTTTGCTTCACTAATATTACGTAATTAGATATTATACAATTAAATCATTTAAAATATCTAATGTTGATGTTGTTCAAGTATTATAAATAGAAGTACAAGTAGGTCGTAGGTAAACTGTAGTACGTAACTCGTGTTACGTAATATACTATTTTATCTGACAAGATCTATGTCGAAATTAAACCTCTATTAATCGATTCAACCTAACCGAAATTGATTGTTCTAAATACATTGTTGACGAGTAACGCCCTGATAAATAATATAATCCGAAGTAATCGAGGCTTCGGAGATGGGTGTGGGAAGAAGGTTTGAAGGATAAAGGAAATGCTTGAGAGAAATCCCCCGGGATTCCTCGACGGCGCAGCTAATGATAACGACTCAACGTGCAAATGAACGGCGAAATTGGACAGCTTTAGCCAAAGAAATACTCAACTTTCAACTCAAGAGTTATTCAGTCGTCTTTATGTCGCTCTTTGTCAGGAATCTATCTAAAGATATTTGAAGTGAGAGCGTTGGAAATATTTTAGTGAGGTTAGTTCATTGTTTGGTGACGAAACATCGCTGAATATTGGATGCATATCGAGAAAATGTTTGTATTAATAAACAAATCTTCCTTTCAGTCTAAATAAACTCACGCTTCTCTTCCACGTGATTTCGAAATAATAAATGTCGTTCTGTTCCATCTCGTAGTCCATATTGAATTGTTACATGAGCATTCCCATAAATTTCCCAACGTTTTTTTTGTCTGCCCTGCAAGATGAGATGTCCGGAAATATATTTTTTTGTCATTGTGATTTATCGTTGTGAGAATTGATGGAAAAGTTGTTATTCAATATTTGTCTTCAAATAAATAAAAGGAAAGGTCGAAAGTAGATTAATGGGCATTTTCCTTCCATGGTGAAGTTGATATAATGTTTAATTGAAAGCACACTGATAATTTTTCACCTTGTGCAGCTTTGTTTCCAATAAAAATGTCACAAGGTTTATTAAAAAAGGGTAATTTGAAAACTCATTCGACCTTGGAAATGGCGTCATAAGGTTTGGAATTATGTTGGCAGTATTAATCAGAGTAACTGACCAATTGCTGCTACGGCCGAGCCCAAAACATCCAACAAAGAAGAACCTCAGCTAGCTATTTTGTTTTTGTTGTTGTGTATGTTATTGGAAGGGTAGCGCAGAAAATCTGTAGATTTAAGCATGGTTGACGAGTTTTACATGTCAAATATAGATTATTAATTATAAGTCAGGAACACAAAACTGTCTAGCCTAAAGAAATGAAAATAAATAGGAAAGAATAAAAAATGACGTTTCAAATTAATTGCAATCGAGTGATCGAATTAGTCAAGACAGATAAGGCCAAAAAACAGATTTAGATTAACCTATTGGGCGGAGTAGAATTCAATGAGACCTCTGGCGGAAAAAATTGTAACTGTCGCAACGAGTAGAATAATTCGTTTTCCTACGATCACATAGGAAAGTGACATATATCGCAATGTCTACTTCTATGGAAAGTGGCTTCTATTCATACGCGTGCGAAAATAGTTATTTCCCTAACAAGTGCGGAAAGTGATACTTTCCCGCACGCGACTGCAGTTGACCCGAACGACGCGAAGCGGAGTTCGGGCAAGCGGTCAAGGGCGGGAAAGACACTTTACGCATGAGTTAGGAACATTATTTTTTCTACGACCGTATATACAAAAAAGTACACCAGCCTATTTTTCAAAATTCATTTTATTCCAACATACGTATACAAAACTTCAACCAAAAACTATAATTATTATTATAAATATTAATATTAGGAACACAATTTGTTGCCGGTCCAATGGAGTTATTTGGTGTTAACTGGTAAGTGGATGACGTTGATGAGTATGGCATCGGTTGCAGGTCACATAAAGATGACGATGAAGGAGACAGCAACGGTTTTAAGTCATTTGCAGATGAAAGAATTTCATTTGATATAATTTTCTTATATCAAACCCGGGTGGTTTGATAGGTGTTTTATGACACTACTTTGAAGAATGTACAAGGTCATATCAAAATATCTTCATTATTTTATATTTTCAAAAAATTAAAAGTGCAACAAAAAGCTCGAAAAGATGTTGATTTTATTTGATGGACTATTTATTCACCTGTTGTAACAATAGTTATAGCTTCCGAAGTGAAAAACTATCTAATAAGGTCAAAATTTGCATAATTTTACTTTCCCGCACTAGTGCGGGAAAGTGACACTTTCAAAACTAAAATGCGTGCGGGAAAGTGGGTTAAAACGCACGGTAGTAGAAAAAAAACTTATCCTTACGTGTACGGATGAAAAAGCTGTCAAATGAAATTTAATTAAGATTGAGCACTGTCAAGCTGTCAAATATATAATTTTCAATTAGATTTACCTATAGAATATCTCAATTTGAAGTGAAATTTTTGTCATTTTCTAGATTAAAAAAAATTTAGGGCGCGGTCGAGGATCGAACCCGCGTACTCTTCGTCAGAAGTCCGATGTTGTACCAACTAATCCAAATCACCTGTTAAAATAGTAGGAAAATGTAATCATTTTGAAAGGTATTCATGATAAGTATGTATGAAGTATGATGAACAATAATAATTTCACTTTCAATTTCTATAATTATCCAATTAATAATTGTAATAACCTACCTATGTTATATAGTAAAACTACTTGAATTTTTGTCACTATTGATAGTTATTGTTAATTTTGAAATGAATTATGTTGACTTTAATTGTAACATTTTGTTTATTAATATGTCAGATGTTGATTACACATTATTTGGTGAAATTATCACGTGATCGTAGGAAAAATACTGTACATTACTAGTGCGAAAGTGATTTTTCACACTCGTGTGATTGTCACACTCGGCTCATGCCTCGTGCTACACTACTTCCTACTCGTGTGAAAAATTTCACTTTCCGCACACGTTATGTAGTATACTATTTGCATTGTTTTTGTATTATATGCAAGTCAATGTAATTAACGTAAATTCGCACTTTATTTGTTTAATTTTTGTCAGTGACAAGTTTAAAACTGTGTTTTCTTATTTAACTCAACTGTAATCATTTCTGAGGCAATATTCTTATATAATCAGAGATATTATGGAAGAGGTTATGTCATTCTATTTTTTGTTTTCATTCCAGATCAAAGAGAAAATAAGTCGGTATTAAAGATTTAAAATATTAATCAATACAAACGTACCTTCCCTGCAACTTTTGTAGATATGACTATATCACAGATAAAATAAAAAAACGAAATCAGACCTAAAACTAAACAGTTAATTGAACGCTTGTTGTACTTTTCACAAATATCAACCATACCTATTACTCCAAAAATAAGAACATTAGGAGTCGAAATTCAATTTAACAACACTAAATACTAAAGCACAATCAAAGAAAAAGCAAAAGTTTTACAAAACACACACTGGAAATAATAAAACCACTTAAATATCAAATGGCTTATACGGCAGCTAATTTGTTTTACTCGTTGCTAAGATGACATTGACATTTCGGAGCGCCATCTATCGAATTTTACTTTTCCCAATAGTTGCGGAAGTCTTGTGTCAAGGTATGAAATATGAATTTCAGCGATCGCAGTGAATTGGTTCAGAACTATTTCATAGCGGAGTGGAATCTGTACTTGCTATATAAATATTTTTGTTCATTCCCAAATCTATTTTAGGTATTACCAAACTTTAGGTAGTGGTTGGTGAACTCAGGCATAGGTCTATCTTTATGCTCAAGTTTTTTTCACTTTCTTCCACACAGTACCTAGATTGTAGTTGGAGTAATCTCACTGTGATCTTTGGAGATCTATTGTGGTCCTTCCTAAATTTAGAGCTCAATATTTATCTCTATTCTTTTTATTAGACCTATTAGCCTTGATACCGCCTTCCTTGCGTAGCTCTCTGCCCTCGGTTTTCTTCTCCGAGTATGTGAAACCGTGCCCTCGCTAATTCGTCGCACTCACAGAGTAGGTGCTCCGCGGTTTCGTCTTCTTCCTTGCAGAACCTACATAGGCTGTCATCTGCTACGCCAATTGTGTGCATATTTTTCCTCAGCCTACAATGTCCGGTCAGCATTACCACCATCATCCTTGTCGTTTCTCGACTTCGACAGTTTGGCCAAAGCGTGCCTTTGTCCTGGGGTTTCATACCACCAGCGCAACATCTGGTTGTTTATCCATTTGTGGATGCTCTCCTTAGTTAGGCATTTAGTAATTACACAGGAAGGTTCTGGCCCTATCATGACCTCCGTTGATACCTGCTTGGCTATTTCATCGACCTTCTTATTGCCTTTTAATCCTTGGTGATCTGGCACCCAGGCTAGGGTCACTCTACTTTGACTACCTAGTCTGTTGAGGGCCTTGCGACACTCCAACACCATATTTGACATTATCCGATATGAGCGTATCGCCTTAAGTGCTGCTTGGCTTGGCTAAGTAGATGACGATTCCTTGGCTATCCACCTACCGTCTCATCAACTCTTCTGCACAGCATTTCCCCGCCATTACCTCTGCCTGAAGGACAGTAGTATGTTTCCCTAGGCTTAGAGAGATCGTGATCCTCTCTTGTACCCCATATATTCCGGCTAATACTGCAGAGTTTGTCTTAGAGCCATCAGTGTACCAGTTGAGAACATAAACGAGTATTTTGCTTGGGAAATTTATATTGGTATTTGTGCAAGTTAGTTCAAAGCACTCTTTGAACATTTTGGAAACACGAGAGCGAAACAGAAACAAAAAGGTAGAACATGTCGCGGGACACACGGTAGGAACTTTAGTTCCTTTTAAGCAAAAATTATGTAATAGGTACATCTGACGTTATAGATATACAATTTGCAAATTCCTCGGAGGTCGAGTAGTAAGCAATCCAGAATCTTACACGGTAAACCTGGGTTCGATTCCCCGTGAAAAAGTTTTTTTTATTGTTGATTTTATTTTTGAAAAATTATTCTGCTTGATATTAATAACGACAACAGGTAGACGTTTGAAATATTTAGCAGAATATTCATTATTATAGACAATGGAACGGTACCCTTCATGGAGGAGTCCCACTGGCAACATCTACTTATAGCAGCATCGTATATTTAAAAAGGGAAACCGTAGCATTATACAAACTGGACATTCAAGAACTGTACGTTCACCACAAAAAAATTAGTGGAAACATAAAATTGAATTGTTAAATTTTTAATTTGAAGTTATATTACAGTTTATAGAAATTTTTATTTTCTAGATTTTTTCTTAAGCGGGTCGTAGAAAAAATATGCTGTTCGACTCGTGTGGATTGTCCATATCGCACTTGAACTTCGTCCT
>CAJUYG010006201.1:0-12533 GCA_910591675.1 Galerucella calmariensis
AAATATAAGTAATAAATGTATTCCAATAATTATTTCTTTTCATTTTTTATTATATTATAATTTAAAACGTATTTTTTCCCAAAATACACATCACTGCATTGCGTTATTGCTTATCTGCTAATCCTTTAACAATGAAGAAACCCTAAACTTTGCTACAACTGAAACAAATACGGGGTCGATCTACCTGGTTTTTAGATTTACGGAAGAAATGTAATTTAAAGTAAGAGATTTATCAAAAATTTCATGGTGCTCCCTGTAAAGGTTTTGCATACTTAATTAGGGTTAATTACTCCTCGTACTTTTTGTACATACTATAGAGATATGCTAATCCACTATTCACATTGATTTAGCGAATTAAGAGAGACAGTGTACCACAAAAAACACAACTACCGCATATAAAACAAAAATCAAAGCTATACCTACCAATTAACACATCTAACTTTGGAGCGCGAAAATTGAAAATGGAGAAGGTTAACTTTTTGGAAGTGACATGTACTCACACCCTCAACTGGAAAACTGACTTTCTTGCAATGATAAAACCAGTCAAAAATCGAGTCAATCTCGTAGAATTGATGTGCGGTGAGTTCGATCAAAAACCTTAGAAATCAGATCTTAGAGTTATCACAGGCAGAGATCTGAAGAAGGCTCTAAAGGAGCCTTAACAGGTCCGGAACCGTTTTGTGGAATCACAAAGGATTACATGAGAGGAGAGGTCGGGAACTGGCTAGTTAGAGATCACCAACTCAAATAAAGATTGACACAAGGACACCTCCATATTAAGAGTCTACTGAATAAGTTAGACGAGAAACTCTCTTCTAGGCTGTTGAAACTGGGTAAGAGAAATTTGGAGACAGTTGTTGATCTGGTGACTGGACACAGTACCCTGAGAAAGCATCTGCGCAGGATGGGCAAAATTAGTGAACCTATGTGCAGAAAATGTGAACTCGACTTGGACTGAGTGGAAATAGCACAACAATCATAACTACTGAAGATTCCTCCAGATAAACAGGTGGCCTATATAGAAAACACGAAGCTTCTGGAATGGAAGAGGGTAGATAGCATGAGCAAGGGTACAAAGATATTCAATAGAGTACACGCATATTTCATATTTTGCTTGGATATTAATTTAAAATAGTAAATATGATATCAAAAATTACTATAGGAAATATACCAGTTTCCATTAGAAATTACTTCCAAATTTTAAAATAAAATTCAAATTTTAATGAGCTTTCCAACCACAACCCGAGGATTTCCGAACGCTACCGATGATACGTGTGATGTCACATCTCTTTCAATGAACTTTCCAGCCACAACCCGAGGATTTCCGAACGCTACCGGTGATACGTGTGATGTCACATCTCTTGTGTTTTCTTATGTCAATATGGCCGGTATTGCATTAGGTTATGTGTAGTTGTGTGTTTATATTGTATTTTAATCAACTATTAATCATTTCATCGACGTAAAAATATCATTTATATGTTTGTTTGAGACCATTACGTGTTTGTGTGTGCTTTTTTTATTTCTAAAAGTCAACGTAAAGTGGTCAAAAAGGATATTTTAAAACTTTTGGAAAAATATCATTATCTTATTTACTAGTTCAGTGTTCAGTGACGATTCTTTCATATTTTGTGAGTAAAGATATGGCTAGCGAAGGTTTTGTAAAAGCACAAACTGATAACTTGCCCAAAGTAGACCCATTTATGCTGCTTTAATTTATGAAGGAAAACGGCTGCTTCAATGCAGAGAAAATAAGAGTAGTTAAAGCATCATCGTAAGGACGATTTAAACTAGGTTTTATTTATATAATATATACCAACCATATTTCGATGTGTGGTCGTAAAAAAATGATGTTTTTATAGTTGATTCCTAGACATATAGGTACATAACCTCAAACTATTGAAGAATGAAAATTACCAGCATATAAGTAGGTACCAACATTAAAATGGTCTTCACAAACAAAAGTTATGCCTTTCTCTTGAGTGTATTTTTGCTTGCGCCACCAGGTAAAGTAACAAATATTTTGTTAGGAGTTTTAATAGCCGTTGATTTGCACACTGGAACAATGCAATACTTGGAATACAAAGTTTTTTTTTTCGGCTTCATCCATTTTTAAAGCTTTCAGGAACAAATGAGGTCACAAAAACTTAAAGCGTGATACACGAATAAGAACGTGAACCAATGACATCACACCATGGGTCAGCCATCTTTATGACGTAAAGCGCGTTTTGGCGAACTTTCAAATTTTATGATTCTTAAAGTCGTTTTAAAAGAAAAGTTTATATTTTTTTTAAAAAATAGGCATGCAAGTTGTTAGGAGACCTAATAAAGCGTCAGTTTCCACCAATAGTAAAATTTATGCTCGTACCCTATTCCATTGCCTGGGTTGTTGAGCCCAACACAAACGTATAAATAAATGAATGGGGCAGAGAACAAATACAGGACTGGTACTCATATGCAGAGTGAGATGGGCAAAGTGGACAGTGAAACATGCAGGTTCTGCGATGATGCAAAGTGGGCGTTTCGTTATTTCCAATTTCGGGGTAATTGTCCACCAACGCGTTAAATACCTGGATCCGATCTATGGAGAGTCTGATCAGGTCACAGACTAAGCTAGACAATAAATTGGGTAATAGATTTTCTCGGAAGCCCAGATAATTTGCACTGAAATGTAGATGTAGGGTAGACACGGGAGATCTTATAGGTCGCAGAGTGGTTGGACCAACCAAGACAATTCAATCTAACAAAACGAAAGTGGACCGAAAACAGTTTGTACCGCAAGTGAGGAAGTTTCAGAATTACATTAGACCATTAACAAACAGTACATTGCAAAACACTTTGGAGAAGTGTACTGCAACCGAAACGGAGAAAAGTGTACAGAAAAGCCGGTAAACCATCACAAAGGCAAATAACAGGCGATTCTAAGCTAGGAGGCGCAACGGCACGGCTGCAGTTCAAGAGCACAATTCGACGAGACGGCATTGTCAGCATTGGGCAATCAAATAGTTATTTTTAGTAAAAAATGTTGAATCTATTCAAGAACTCAACAGAATTGATAGAATAGTGGTGAGTGGGTTGTGTTTATCCTTTCAAAAACTGCTGCACACCTTGTATAGTATTTTTCTTCCTAAGTGGCATCAGCTTCTCTTTTGTACGGAACGACGAAAAGTCCCACAAATGATACTGATAAATTAATATAATATATACCTAGTTCTTGTTTGTGTTGAAAAAAAGTATAATTGTAATACAATAATTTATAAAATTCAACATTAAACCAGTATCGAACCACTCCCTGACCAGAGAACTTGTTTGAAAAAAACTCTTTTGTTGTACTGGATCTCAGCGACCTTGGTCACCAACTTCATTAAATTGGAATGCAAGAATCGGCGTTAAAGACGTCAACACGTTTTTTTAATCTTTGTTTTCACTTGTAGGATTTAAAAATATATTATTTCTCAAAAAATTACGTATTATTATTCATTCGAGAATACCGTGTTGGCAATGAAATCTATACACTGAGCTATTTATGAGATGCGACATAGGAATTCCTGTACAAAAATGTCAAACGCGAAGTGTTAAACTTTTATACCAAATAGCGTCCATGGAAAATAAAAACAGGATTTGGAAGGGTCGTTGAAAAATAAGTTTTAATGCACTTTTAATTTTCTTAAATACCTCTGGTTTTGTGAAAAAATTTATAGTTATGTTTGAAAAAGTCGAACTCCATATTTATACCACTCTCGAATACTTTCAACCGTCTGGGATATAGCTATACAGCCAGGTGTACAGAAAATTTAAAAGTTAAACCCAAAGTAAATCGCTTCAATTCGCCGCTGTGGTGAAATTTTTTTCTTTTGGTTTTTAGTTCTTGTTTCACAATTTTTGTCTAGAAAACATTTGATTTGAAATAAAGCTGTTATTTATTGCAAAAATTGTGAGGAAAATCCAAAGAAAAAACTAGAAACAAAAAAAAAATTTACCACAGCGGCGGAGCGAACCGCCATACTTCATTTGAAACTTTCTAAATCCCCTGTCCACCCGTATTTTCATCTTCTAAGCAGTTAGAAATATTCGAAAATGGTAGACTGCGTTTCACATAAAAAGAACCCACTAAAGTCTACCCAAGTAACACAATAAGCATCAAAGTAGATTTAAAATCGACTCTTGAAGCTAATAGGCAATTGAAACCGTCCATTAAAACTTCCACATGTAGCATTCATTACGTAATCGCTGCCTAAAGGAAGCGCTTGGTTTGGCCTTGAAGTAGATTTGAAAGCTTATTAGCAATAGGGAAGAATCTCGGAGTGGGCGACATCTACAATTAATCGTTCGAAATACTCGGAGGGTGAACAACAAACTAACCCAAATGTGTTTATATGGGTGAAGTGTGAGATTTTTATACAATTTTAAGTGATTTAGGTCGAAAGTGATATATTTTTACGTTATTTTATGAACAATAGTTGTTTCAAATAAACATCAAATCTTAAAATGCAGCGGATTGGAAGAGATAATGAGGTAAGATCACGCAAAATGTGCTCAGTTCCTCAATGTGCATCATACAGTACTTCGGATATTTCTCTACATAAATTCCCTTTGAATCCCAAGGCAGTAAAGGAATGGCAAAAAATCTTGAAGATAGGGAAGCCTATCTCAAAATACATGCTTGTTTGCAGCAAGCACTTTCTGAAAGAGGTTTTTTTTTTGTGGTAAGTTCAATAATTTTACTATCAGATTCTCTTCACTTCAATTTATATTTTTTATTATTCAATATATAGTTACCTCCACAACACAGAGGGAGCATTTGAAAAATGGATCCTTTACTAGCCAGAACCTTCCAGTGACTAAATATCAACATACAAAAAAATATATATATGTGGAAGTGACCGACAGTAAGTGAGAACTCAAAACAATTACTTCTGGTTTATTATTTTTGCTATACCATATTTTATTCTATATTTTTTCATCTAGTCAATTAGTATTATAAATATTTCTTTATTCATATTCTGCATAAAATAGATTAAATGATATGAAAAGCAAAATTTGTTTTTATTATTGCATAAAGTCTTCCACCTATTTATAATTATTGTGCAAAACCATACATACCTTTGCTTATATAATGAAACAATAACTTTTTTATATTATTCATTTTTTTTTATTGTGATACAATACATCTTGCATAATATGATCTAGATGCCTGAAAATAAAAACAAACAACACATAAAAGAGAACAGGTAAGTCAAACAGATGAAGCTTTTTTCTCTCCAATCGAAATGGCCGATATGCCATTTTAAAATTGAATTATACAACTACAACATTTGTTCTTTCACTTGACGATATCTTCCCAAAAATGTTGCCAAAGCAGAATCCCCTACACCTGCAGGTATTAAAAAAGTGCTGATGTTCAACATATTCAAATGACTTAATTATTGTTCGTTTTCATTGTCTAAAACTTACTGTAGGCAAGAAGATTGAAGTTTTTTTTCTTCAGTTCAGCTGTTGTATTCTATTTTCTTTTAATTCCTGGGTGACTAAATGACTAAAATGGTTCTGGCCTACTGATTCTCTCTATGTCTTTTTTCCTTTCCCTATTTTTGAGCCAGAGATCAGTACAGCTTACTGGTTTTAGCATCTCATATCTGAAACATGAAAAAGAGAGGAGGCAAACAGGGATGTGTGGTTTTGAAATCATCTACCTACTTGCTTTCTTAGGTAATTGAGAAAACTTATTTACCTGTTAATATAAATCAATGTAGCAATAATATCCTTGCAGTGTCCTCCTAATCCTTCTTTACAGGAACATTGACAAATCCAGGACTCACTGAGTTTTATAATGGGGGATTATAATATTGTTGGAGATCTCATACATAAGCTTTTAATAACTTTTTCATTGGAACCTCACCTTCATTAATTGGCCGAACACGTTCACCAACAATCCAGAATATCCGAAATTGATATCTCTACTTTCACAGGCATTATTAATAGATATCTTATGATACAAATCCAGCTATACAACACAAAAATTTCGAAAACGAAGCTAATATCAAATGACAGAATATTTGTTGTTCACCCTCCGATCCGACATTTTGGATTTCGCAGCGCCATCTCGCGGTTCATGATTTTTCCCTATTCAACCTGTGAGCCTAAATAGCCATAAATTGGCACCAAAATAGCATTTTATTAGATTTGATTGCCAACATTAGCTGTCAGAGTGATATAAAGGAGCAGTGGCTTAGCCCAGATATGGCTTTCAACGCTTTGAATGATCATGCGCAGTTAAACATTTCTCGTGAGAATGTAATGAAGTTTTGTTTTGGATAAATATAAGATTGATATTGGAAATTTTTGCCAACAGTTATGTAAGTGTTCACAAAAACAAACATCGTCAACTGTGATCGCAGATCTTTCCTTCAATATATATTATGACAATTATTATTGTTTTTGAAACTGGAAAATATCATTGTGAACCATTAGAAATCTCTGCAAACCTCACTTTTCTGTAAAATGTGAATGAAATACTTCCTGAAAACAGAGAGGCCAGTGATAACTGTGAATAACGGTGTTGTCAAATCCAATTTTGATACCTATCAATGAATGATATACATCCAATTGATTTTAAAGTTTTCCATAGTATTTTTAGTTGGATTGATTGATAATATTATATGTGATGGATTGAATTGATTTATCTTTCCCAGATTTTCTGAAATCTGTATCCCATTTTGAAAACAAATAATGTTCTGAACCAGATTATTTGCATATTCTATACATAAAAATAGTATCATACACCTATTAATATGAAAATACAAAAACTATGGCAAAATTGCTCATTATCATGAGCAAACGGCTCGGCCATGTCTTTATTGTATTTAATAAGCATTATTCTATGCCAATACGAAGCTTCATAGAATTAAAAACTAGATAGCTAATTGTATCGCTTTGTGAAAGCTCTCAGAATTATAAAGTTGAAGAAAAAGAAGAATATTGTGAGGTTATGTTTTGAGTAATAGATTGTTTCATAGGTCATATTTTATTATTATTTCGTAATAAAAAATGAACACCTTTAAAGTTATTGATACCTTAGGAAGTGGAGAGAAAATTTTGTGTGTTGCTCCTGAGGAATGGGATGGGAACAACAGCAACAACAAATTTTCCACCAGGACGTAGTGGTATAAGCCTATTAAGAAAGAGTCCCACGACAAGGCCAATAAAGAGACGTGGTCAAAGAACCAGGAAGGTGATCTTCTGTGTCCATAGTTATTTCGTAGTAACTTTTAGCTTCGTTACTTTTTTTATGTACACGCCTGTAGTACGCACCTATTCGTCCAAATTTCCGTAGTTTTGTAAGTTTCCATTAATTTTTATTCCAATCTTTCAAACGTTTCAACTGAATTGAGATTCACAATTACATCAAGGTTAGCAATAAGGTGGTTTTTTTGGAATTAATTCCCATTTAAAGTCCGAATTAATTTCAATACAAAACTTTATAGTATTGCTTATAAATGGCACTAATTGGAGCACTTAAAAGCATTTTATGACCACCCTAAATTGCAATTTGACTATTCATTTTGTTGGCATTTTTTGAAGTCATTATCTCTATTTTTTGGCTACTTTTCATGACTTACTAGCAATCATTGCTATTTGGTTGCAATATTTAGTCTTGAACAAGATGAGACGTCTTTGAGGAAAGGCTGAAATTATCCTATAAAATAATGCTTAGAATATGCTAAACTTCTGAATTCTGAATTATATGCTTCTGAATTATATGTTTCTGAATTATATGCTTCGATCTAGCATTATTTGCTTGGTGAGTAAAATGTGTTACTTGGGTAGGAGTTGCAGTCGTATGCGCGAAGAAGCTGCACATTACAATATCTGAACATCAATATCGGTCAATGCCTTAGGCTTAAGAGCTCGATCTTTTCAAACATAACTATCCATTCTTCCATTGAACCACAGCGGATTTAAGAAAATAAAAAGTGCACTTGAACTTATTTTCCAACGACCTTTCCAAATCTGTTATCATTTTTCATGAACGCCTTTTGGTGAAAAAGTTAGCTCCATATGTATATAACAAAGTGTATAAAGGTTTCCATGCAAAGTCTCAAATTATCCATGTCGAATGTTTGTGGAAACAATCTTACTTCATTTCTTCAACACTCCCCGTTTCTTTTCCCACAAGTATTGTTGCCTCTAATCGGCATTTTTTCCTTCCTCTAATGTGCTTTCATCTTATTCTAATTATGCCCTATATATTCACACCGTCCTATTACAGTTAAGCCTTCCTCACAACTCACAACTTGGGATTACCTACTTCCTTTGAGGAAATGAACCAAATTCATCATCTCATGTGAATTATCTCTTATCAGTTAATCCCTATAAATCTACTTCAATCTATAAGGATGATTAATGATAAATTTTGAAATTATAAATATCGCGTAGGAAAACAAATTTTAATTAAGTGGTTCCCTTATCAAACATACACAATTGATAACTTGTAATGAATGATTATTATCATTTATTCATCACAGTTAAAAGTACACAATAATGAGTTGATACGTGAAATGAACAGGGTGCGTCTATAAAGTTGGACATGCTTTCATTATGGGCCCATTTTCGATAAATTTTTTTATTTTAGTTTCAAAAAGTTCCCTACTCGAAAATGCAATTGCTTCGCGTTCAGCCTTTCGGCTTCTAAATTTATCTTTGAATTTCCTCAGAATTTTGGTTTTTGGTGAAATAGTCTATATATATATATATATATATTTCCTAAAAATATTGCTTTTGAAAAATTAATGAATTGTTTCACTTTTGTGATTTGTAGTGGAATGAGCTAATGATCCAAAAATCAAGATTCTCAATGTATTTTACAGCGAAATTTGAAATTTTGAACTGTCTTCAAATAAGAATGAGAAAGGTTCCGGCAGGTCTTCTCTCATCGTCTGTCGACAAAGCAGCATAAGTGGAACTGTGCAGTAATCCATTGATTAAATTTTTCCTACCTGTTTAAAAACAAAAGATGCTGTTTTACCTTAAGAATCTGTATTACTGGTATGTTTTTCTTACATATAAATTCTACCTATACAGTGCTATTCAAAAGTCCCCTCCCCCCCTCGTATCTTTTGAACGGCTACACTCACATTAATAACATTTGGAGGGTGAAAATGAAGTGTTGTTAACTTCTCTATAAATGGTAACAGGTGACGTAGTAGTAATAGATGACGTCACAGTGCCACTCTGGCCAAAAATTTTAAATAATATGACCTTATGGCAAGTGATATCTCGTTTGAAAGGCATTGACATTGGCTACATAGCCATACTAATTTTGTTTGGGTTTGAACTAATTTTGACGGATGAATTGAATAAATACCAAAATTATTGGAGTTATTTTTTTAAATTCAATTAATCAAATATCAACAATGGATTCTTATAGCAAGTGTTCGAAATGTGCTCCGTCTACTTCCTCTCCTGACAGTAATACATCCTATTAGTAAACTCTTGTCGTACTCGTTCGGATGTGTCAGCTGAAATTGCATTGCATTCTTCAATAATTCTCTCTTCCAAAACGCCAATGCTATCTGGTGCCGTAGTATAAACCTTGGATTTCAAGTACCCCAATAGACCGAAGTGGCCATTATATAGGACCTTGCCGGACGATCTATCTACCTCGATATTCTTCATCCAGGTAACGTCTTACTGCACCAAAATAATGTGCAGGAGCACCATCTTGTTGAAATGTTAATTCCAGATGGCCGAATTTATCTGGATTACCATCCAGAATTTCAAGAATTAACGGCTCAATTGCATTTTGTAACATCTCCAGATACACTTCACCGCTTAAATTTGAATTTAGGAAGACAGGACCTTCTATGTGGTTTCCCAAAATACCTGCCCGAACATTGACTTTTTCTGGAAATTGGGTATGTTGTTCACGAAAGGTGTGAGGATTTGTGTCACTCTAATACCTTACATTTTGTGTATTCACATTTCCATTGAGGCAAAAAGTACTTTTGTCACTAAAACAAATTGTTTTTGTTTAATGGGGGATTTGACTAATTTCATTTGTCATACATTCACAGAATTCGAGTTTTCTGTCGGGGTGGTGGTGTACCATTTTTAACTTGAATGGATGATATTTATTCTCAGCCAACCCTCTCTGTACTGTACTTTCACTTACTTCACAGATAGACGCAAATTTAGTTGAAGAGGAAGTAGGGTTTACTACCATTTCAGCAACTATATCAATTTTTTTTATCATCACTAAATGTTGATCGACCAGATCGTTTCGCATCTTGAACACTACCTGTTGCTTCAAACTTGTGAAGAAGCTCCCTCAAATAAGCTCTCGAGATAGGGCAATCTGGGTATCTCTCATTAAATAAACGTTCCGCTTTATGGAGATTCTTCCTAGATTCACCAATTATTAAGATAGCTGCTACTTTGTCGGCTTGAGTACGTACCATTTTGCCTATGTAAACTCTTAAACATCTTGTTAAACAATAATAAAATTAAATTTTCAAGCTATTTAGAAAAACTTTGCAAAGCAACAAATACTATCAAATTAAAAACGTCAATTTTTTCGACAACTAACCAGAGGCGGACTGAAAAATCTCCAATATTCAAATGTGAAATAATAATTTTGGTATTTATTTAATTTATCCGTCAAAATTAGCTCAAACCCAAACAAAATAAATATGGCTATGTAGCCAATATGTCAATGCCTTTCGAACGAAATATCACTTGCCATAAGGTCCTATTTTTAAAATTATTGACCAGAGTGTCACTGTGACGTCATCTATCACCATCACGTCACCTGTTACCATATTCGTAGAGAAGTTTACAACACTTTATTTTCACCATCCAAATTTTATTAATGTAAGTGAAGCCATTCAAAAGATACGAGGGGGGAGGGGACTTTTGAATAGCACTGTATAAAATTTCATGGTGAAAGATTTATATTTATTGAGTACCCATTTTTCGAACAAAATGGCTACCCATTTCTGGAAGCCACATGGTTATACCTTTTCTCTTATATTCAGCAAATTAAACATTAGATATTTCTATTTAAATTTGATTGCTTCGTAATTTTTTTTTCTATAAATCAGATATTTGTCCAGGATGAATCCTTAAGTTCAATTAGTAAATTGTATTCATTGATCTGGACAGATATCCTCATGCTTCAATTTTTTTGTTACATTTTTTGTATATACCGGTCTATTATTATAGCACAGTTTCCTGGAACACAGTTCTTGGGATACAATTTCTTGGAGTAATTAACAAGTTCCTTGGATACAATTTACTGTATCAAACGAACAGTTCATGGGATACATAATACAGTTCCCTAAAATAAAAGTTTCCTGGGATACAAGTCCCTTTGGAGTAACAAGTTTCCTGGATACAGTTTCCTGCATACAATTCCATGGAGTAAACAGTCCATAAGAATACATCAGTAGTACCTACATCAATAGTTACAGTACTACTCTATCTTCACAAACAAAAGTTCCAGTGTGCTAAGTTTTTTTTCATCGTTATTCACCCATCTTTTTTGTAATATCAATAAAGAAATTATATACATTTTTTTCATCTTGATAGTTTTATTTATTTTACAGAAACTTTCAGTTCTTTTTTTAAACAGATTAAAAGTTAGCTGACCTTAAGATTTAATTTTCTTTCTAATTTTCTTTTGGGAAAATTAATTAGTGGTGCCCTAAAATAGCTTTTTCTGTTTTTCTAGTTATGACAACATTTTTTTTAAGATTAATAAGGTAACAAAGCCCTGCGAACTGGCTTGGTTTACCTATAAATTCAATTGGTTAGTTAGGCAAGAACCTGCAATAGTTACTATCATTTTTTTTTCAACGACATTCAATTTCATCATTCGTTTCATTGGCGCTCAACGTCAATTAAAATTACTGTTTCAATTTCTCTGCCTTTATCTGTGTAAACAGCATTTGCGCTATTAGATAAAGACAGCCTAAGCCTCCGACTTTCCATCCCTCCCTTGGATGCTGATGGATTCCGAGCTGGCTTGTTGCCTCTATATGTAGTATCTTCATGAAGATATCACGCGACTCCAATCCGCTTTTGTCTAGTCCATGTGCTCTCATGATTAATTTAACAATCCAGTGGGTAGCAATCCACAGGAGAACGGCGTTAGCCAGTTATGCTGCGGCATCATATTCCAGAAATGCTTTATCTTCTAGAAGTCCATCCACTTTTTGTATTCCTTGCATTTTTTGTCAAATGCAAAGGAACAAAGCTATTTGTATTAATAAGGAAGGATATTGTCTCGGTACCTCAAATGTCAAGGCTGCGCCGGATCTTGACAAAACCACCGGATAGCGCTCTAGGCTGCATGGAAGTCGCACTGGGTGTTTTCACCGAAACCCCGGTGGATACCTTGCAGCATCTACTAAAGACACACTCCCCGGTTGTGAGGGAATCGAGCGGAATTGTGTCCTGACATGAGATAAGTGGGTATACAGCGACCATGTAAAGAGGACTATCTTCTAGCAAAAGAAATAGTCACATACGAGCGGAGT
>CAJUYG010006202.1:0-12532 GCA_910591675.1 Galerucella calmariensis
TTGAAGATCCTCTGGCATTCAGTAATATTAACAATATCTTGAGTAATTAGAGAGAAATTCATAGTCTAAAAAATATTGACCGAGCGTGAACGTACATAGGTAATCATGATATTTGATGTGTAATATTTGAAATGTAATTATCAAACATCTCGGGTTGAGAATAATATTACGTTTGAAACAGTTAATTGAGTTAGTCCTTAGTTAAATATGAAAATGAACGAAAGTGATATTACATCCCAGTAAACTTTATAGAACTTTATAAACTTTCATTAGTCAAAAGTTTCCCAAATACACAGGGTGCGGCATCAGTGCGAGGACGTCCAATTACTGACTTACGAAAAAACTTCACTTAGATAAAAGTTAAACCATATAGGTATAGGACTATCTTTTGAAAATATATTCAAACATACAGGGCTACCCATAGTGTCAGGATGAACCTAACTTACCATTTTTAAACGGAACACCCTGCATATTTTCACATTTCTTTATTCCCCTCGATTTTTTTGTTTCTGGGATATCAGTATTTCAATGTCATACGAGGTAGGTACTTAAAAAGATATAAGCACTTTTAAAATAATTTCCTAGTAAAATCAACACCCTGTACCATTGTATAGATTTAATACCAAGAAATCTATCCACACTCAAACGATTTTTAGTTTTTTCAGTATTGTCCAAAATTATTATTATAGCGCGATATTTGTTTTTTATATACAGGATTGGTCATAAATCACAATGATCATTTACTGGATGTTCTTAAATGGAACACCCTGTATTCTACTATTATAATGAAAGGGTATGGTATGGCACTAATATGTGTGTTTTAAATATACGATGCTGTTATAAGTAGATGTTGCCAGTCGGACTCCCTCATGGAGGGTACCGTACCATTATCTATAATAATAAATATTCTGCTAAATATTTCAAACGTCTACCTGTTGTTATTAATATCAAGCAGAATGATTATTTAAAAATAAAATTAACAATAAAAAAAATTCCTCGCGGGGAATCGAACCCGGGTCTACCGCGTGAGAGTCTGGTGTGCTTACTACTCAACCACCAAAGAATATGCAATTTGTTTATCTATAACGTCAGATGTACTACATAACTTTTTCTTAAAAGGAACTAAAGTTCCTACCGTGTGTCCCGCGACACGTTCTACCTTTTTTGGACCTCCAAAGGAAATTCGAATAGCATTGAAGGTTTTTGGGAGTGTAATGGGTGCTGTCTCCTCGGGCTTTTAGAGTGGAGTTTTGGATGAAATGTGACTTGGTCGCTACCAGTTTTTGAAGGAAGGTTTGTTGGATTTGTCACATTTTTCGGATCAGTGGTCATGATTACCACAGTTTGGGCAGGTGTAAGGCTTGGCTTTACATTCGTTGGTCAAGTGGCCTAGTTTTGTACATCATGGAATAGGTGGATGTAAGTTTGCGGTAGAAGTCTCGCATCTGTGGTTGAGGCCGTGAAGGTAAATTCCTTTAAAAAGTGCCTGATGAAGTTGGGCTTCAGAGTCAGTGATGACTCTGATTAAAGAGGTGAGCGAGTTGGTTGCCTTTGAGATGATTTTCCAGCACCTGATGTTGATGTCTTCAAGGAGATTATAAATCTCGTAGTCAGAAATATTATTGTCGATGTTTGATATGACAAAGGAGAAGTTTGCTGACGCTTTTGTTGGGCGGAAATGTTGCTAAGAGTAGGAGGCTTTTGGTGGAGGAAGATAACAGTTATCATGCTGTCTCCAATGGAGGATTTTAGAATGTAGATTTTTTGGGTAAATGTGCCTCGGAGTTTTCAGGAGGGCTGTGCAGTTGAGATTTGCTTCCAGATATGTGACTTGGTCAAAAATGAAAGAAGGCTCAGGCTGTGGAGTTTACTCGAGAGCACTGAGCCTCAAGATTAAGTGGGGAATGGGAAACAATACCAGCGTGGTTCAAACAGAACTGGCTGGTACCTCAATTGCCATAAAATAACTAACCAGAAGAGGAATTTCTGGCAAAAACATAATAATCTGCACTAACAGTAGACAAGCCCTATTAGCCTTGAACAGACAACGTGTTATATCGAGGCTGGTACTAGAGTGCCTCCAAGATTTAGCTGACGTCTCGGCAGATAACAATATTATCCTTAGGTGGGTTAAAGGGCACGACAGGAGTAAAGGGAATCGCATTGCTGATTCTTTAGCCAGGGAAGCCGCTGGACTAAAAATTCTAGGACCCATGCTCAATCCCTTAAGAGATGGGATGGAATCAAAGGATACAGTCTTGCCAGAATCACCCTGGGCGACCCTGGGAAGCTGGCGCCGAAGAAATATTTGGCGATGACCAGGAAAAACCTACGTTTAACAGTAGGATTTCTGACTGGTCACTGTCAACTAAGGAAACACCTCCATACTATGGGACTAGTGGACACACCTCTATGCAGGATGTGTGAACGGGAAGATGAAACTGTCAGGCATGTCTTATGCGAGTGTCCGGAGTTATCGTCAATAAGAAAGTGTGTGTTCGGTGAGTCTTGGCCTACACCTACCGATATAAAGGAGATGTCTCCCAGTGACCTGTCCACCTTCCTGAGAAGGACAGGATGGACAATGACTTAGGAGAACAACTCCTCGGGAGGATGTACAATGGGTCACATGTGGCCTAAGTGCTGTGAGCCTACACACTCACCCTCCCTACTCTACGGATACAGATACAGGTTACTTGGTCACTTAGAGTTCCATTCCTGTTCAGAAGGATGAGAGCGGAATTTGGGTTGGAGATTTCGTATGTTTTGGCAGATTTAGGCAGATGATTCCTGGAACGGAGATTTAGGAGAAGGAGTCTGAACTAAATATTTTCCGTTGATTTGGCTGTTGATGGATTCTCCGTTCATAGAGGAGGCCTAGGGGGAGCAAGATGAGTTACAGAATAGGATCGATTATTCAAATCTTCGGTCAGAAACGAATTCACTTTTCGATTTATCAAGTGTAATACTTAACAATCGAATTGCTTACTTGTACGCATTCTGTTTATCTGTTTTTCACTTTTACGATTTGCTTATAAAAAATATGAATAAAATTACCTAAGGTGTATTCTTTGTTAATATCCAAATTATCTAGTTCCTCGTTATTGTTTAGAATTTGATATGAATACTTATGTGATTCTTTGTGCTCTTTCCATTTTCCCATCAGGTCTCTTCCATCTTTACTATAACAAGACCATGTGTCAATAGGATCTTCTGTAGAATCTGGCACTGACGACTGAAGGCATTGTCTTCCACCTCCCATAATTACCTAAAATTCACATACCTAGTTCAATGTTTACCTCAAATAATGTATCAAACGATCACTATGACGAAACTCGATAAATTCAGATACATTGAGAATGCAGAAAAGAAAGATCGGAGAGATAGAAATAAAACGAACCAAGAAATATTGAAAGAGCTGATTGGAGGTGAAGATTGGAGCTCGAGGAATCAGGGGACTGGGTCAAATATGGAGACAATGACCGGAAGCAGTAGCAAAGGCTATGGCACAAAGTATTATGCGTCATAGTGCTTGTAATAGTCAGTATAAAATAAATTTTCCCCAATACAAAACACCAGCGATGTTCGCTTATAGGCACTTGTTGCCAAAAAAAACAAGTATTTTTCGCTTATAGACACGTCTTGAAACTAATAATCTTCGTTTTGCATGCTTATCCACTTTTTTGTGTTTCGTGATGTGATCTGAAATCTTTCAGCTTGTATTACTCTTTATTTCACTGGTAAGATTATTTGGAAAAGTTCTAGATCAGTGCGGTATTGGAGTTTCTATTAAAATTGTCAACATGTGTCATCTTATTATCGATTCTTTATTCAATTTTAAAAGTGTACCTACTATAGAAAGATGAATCTACGAGGTAGCAAGAATTGCTTACAATTAAGCGACTATCGCTTGAAGCATTGGAATTATAACAACTAATGCTTTCAACTAAGCGACTTTCGTTCAAAACTTCCAAATAAGGAAAAAAATTTACCTTCAACTGAGCGACTTCCGCTTGAAACTAAGAAATTATAAAAATATTCCACTCAACTAAGTGACTTTCGCTGGAATGTTCCAAATAACAAAATTTTTTTCTCTCAACTAAGCGACTTTCGCTTAGTTGAAAGTGGAAATTATGTTATAGCTTTCCTACCCAACTACGCAGAAATTTTTGTACTAAATTAAAAGATCTAACAGATGATAGTTTAAAAGATAATTCTAACTACCTGTATCCATTAAACACTTCAATTATTTTCTTTCTATCAACTTGTGCATTTTGCTCAAATATATTTAATACATATTCTAAGAATTGGACCTTACTTTTATAAAAAGAGCAGTTATCTTTGTGTAGTCTGAATATTACACAATGATTATAATCAATTCGGGGCTTTCTAAAATTTTTGAATCTGACCCAATCTTCCCCAATTGAATTAATTATAGGATGTTAAAACCGTGATTTCATACTTATTTTGATTTTTTCACGTTGATATTATGTATTGTTATCTCGATAAATCATGAATATTTGTGTTTAGTCGAGGCATAAATTTAAAACTGGATACTTCATTCTCAGGCTTACGCTTCAAAAAACATTAACGTCTCTGTGCTTCGCTGATTTTACCGTACATGAAATTTTCCATCTAATATCCTACCAATAACTGCATTCATCAATCAACCATTGAACAGTAATATTCCGAACATTTCACCAGTTAACTTTTGTAATTTCATTTATTTATTTATTTTTTATTCAATTTTAGCTGCATTAACCACTAAGGGTTATTAGCAGTGGTACGTTATTGCTTATTAACATGGATTTTCAAATTAAATTTGAGAATACATATTTGTGTCTTAGATTAAATTTGAGAATACATATCTGTAACTTTTAGGAACTTAATAACATTTTCAATTGTTCACTTTTCACCTACAACATTCAACAAGGGGCACTGAGAGGTTAACATTTGTTTTTTAATGTTGTATTTAGGACACTACACTAGAAAATGCTGGACACTGAACTGTACGTTGTACACTTCACAACTTGGAGGATGGTTTCTGTTGAGTAGGTACTCATGGGTGCATCTTGTGTGACCTATTCTTAACCGAGTAAGAATGGTTTGTAATTTCCTCGAAGATGGTAGTGTCGTTGTTTTGACTGCTCTTAATTTGGTTTGTTAGGCTTTCCATTCGCATTGCCAAAAATTGCGAATTGTCTCCTTAAGCTTCGCTTTCATATCCGTTGCTGGCACTGGGTGTAATGTAGTTGATTTGGAGACGTTTGCGGAATATTCTCTGGCGATTTCGTCAGCACGTTCATTTCCAGGTATACCCATATGAGAGGGTACCCAAATAAATTCTATTGTTTTACTTAAGCTGTGGAGCTTTTGGAGATGCTCTTTGATCCGTAACACTATAGGGTTGTTTGGATACCATTGCTTTATATTATCTATTATATTGGAGGAATCTGTTATTATTAGAATTTTTTGGGTTGAACTTTCTATAGAGTACACTAGGGCCTTAGACACTGCATATAATTTTGCCGAATGAATTGTGAGCTCTTCTGGTAATCTATAAGCCATAATTCCACTACTTTTTACTACTGCTGCGGAGGTACCTTTGTCCGTTTTTGATCCGTCAGTGTATATATGCTTATATTCTTGGTAACTGTTCAAGATGGTTGGGAAATTGTTTATAATTAGCTGTCTAGGGTATTCATGTTTGCTTAACATCAAAAGTTGAGTATTACAGTTAGGTAAATGTGAAAGCCAAGGGGGAGGTGAACTGTTGCTACGTTGGGGCATTACAGGTGGGAATGAGAGTTGGTATCTTGAACAGATTTTATTAATTCTTTCATTAATCGGAGGTGACATATGAGGATGATTAGTGAAGAGAGAATTGAATCTATTTGAGAATGCTTCGGTTGTGGGACGCAGTGCTGTGCGCTGGACGACATCTATTTTTTTCAGTGTTCTTTTACTTGCTGATGCAAAGATAATTGATCTATAATCAATGCGTGATCTGATGAAACTGCCATGAATGTGTAGGAGAGTTTTTCGTTCGCTTCCCCCAATTGACGTACGATAACATTTTAAGCCATAAGACATGATGCTTTTAGCTGTTCCACGTGGAATTTCCAGTTTAATTTCTTGTCAGAGTGCATCCCTAGGTATTCAACTTTATCAACATTTGGTATTTTTTGATTGTTTATAGTCAAGGTGAGGTCTTGGTGTGATGTGGTGATTACTTGAAAATTGGGTATAAACTAGTTTTTGTAAGGGTAAACAAGAATCTGTGAGAGGATTTGAGTTAACTCGTAGATGTCGACACATGCGCCATATGAATTAGATGAAATCAGCTACAAATTTTTTATCGCTCATTATTTTACAACTTACTTATTTAATTTGGATAGCCCCATCATTTCTGTAGAAGAAAACTATACTTCTTTGATCTTAAAAATATTAACGATTTTCGAGATATTTGAATCTTACTAATTCACTACACTACATTTCTCGGTGGTCGCCGTATCATTAAAAAATTAAGACACAAGCATGCCATGGAATGTTGACATTTACCTAACCGTAATTGATAATTGGTAATAATATTAAAATGAAACCATACAAAAATTACGTAATAAAACACATTTATTGTACGCCAGTTAATAAAACGAAGACCGCATTAGAACAGACTTGAACTAGGACCACTTACAACTCTTATCAAAACCTACTTGTTAAAGTTGTGCGAAGTTAAATTAAATTTAAGCCTAAGCCAAAAGGTTTTCAACATGGCCACCACCAGCATTTATACACGCATTTAATCATTTGGTTAAGGATTGTCTGACTTTAAAAAATGTAGCAGGATTATTTCATATTGAATTGGCTGCATCTTGAATTCTATTCCATAACTCGTCTCGTGTATTTATAGGTTCAGCATAGACCACACATGAAAATCAAGTGAATTAAGCTCGGGACTGCGAGGTGGCCACTGAAATTCACTACCACGACCATTCCAACGGTGAGGGAATATTTTATTCAGATGTTCGCGCACAGCAAGTAAAAAATGTGGAGGAGCACCGTCTTGCATGAACCACTTATTTCTTCTCCCAAGAGGTCGACTAAGTCATTATTTAAAAAATTCAAATATGACTCTCCATTTATATAAGGAGGTAATTCATTTGGGGCCAGCAATGTATTGCCTATTACACCGCACCACACATTTATTTTAAACTCGTGCTGGAAATCTTTTTTTAAACGAGGATTTTCGGTTTCCCAGGCATGACATTTCGCCAATTAAAAATTCCGCGTCTGTAAAGGCTGCTTCATCCGTAAAAAGAATGTTATTTAGGAATGTTGGATTATTATTCAATTTTCCTTTTAGCCACTGACAAAATTGAACTCTCTTGGAAGTAAATTTTGCACAGGTGTAAAATGATAGGGACATAAATTTTCCTTGTGCACAATTCTAATCACGGACGGTTGGCTTATTTTAATAGCTGTAGACAATCGACGAGTGCTTATTTCAGAACTTTGTGCAATTCTCACCAAAATTTCATCTTCTTGCTGTAGAGTGATAATTTTAGGACGCCCTGTATGATATTTTGGACGAAATGAACCTGTTTCACCCAATCGATTATAAATATTTTGAAATATCTTCCGGTCTGGCTGCATAAGGTAAGGATACATTTCACGATATTTTCTGGATGCTGCTTGCCCAGAAAAACGTTCTTGTGCGTAAACGCATATTAACATGTCTCTCATTTCTTCGTTTGAAAAGTGATTATGTCTCGGCATTTTTATTTATGTTAGGACAAGAATGAATCAGTTTACCTAACTATAAAATATTTTAAGCTTTTCATTAAACTTCAAAGCTTTACTACACACGTTGTTACTGTCACTGTCAACATTCCATGGCATGCTTGTGTCTTAATTTTTTAATGATACGGCGACCACCGAGAAATGTAGTGTAGTGAATTAGTAAAATTCAAATATCTCGAAAATCGTTAATATTTTTAAGATCAAAGAAGTATATTTTTTTTTCTACAAAAATGATGTGGCTATCCACATTAAATAAGTAAGTTGTAAAATAATAAGCGATAAAAAATTTGTAGCTGATTTCATCTAATTCATATGGCGCATGTGTCGACATCTACGAGTTAACTCAAATCCTCTCACACATTCTTGTTTACCCTTACAAAAACTAGTTCATACCCAATAATCAAGTCATTATGTAGAACAGTAGCTGATCTATTAACAAAAATTTATTTTATCTTTTTCGCTTTAACATCCTGTACCTCAGTAAGGAGCAGATTAAGACCCATTATTGTTGATGAAAATATTATTATTTTGGCCTTCTGAACGTAGATTTACAATTTGGCCCATTACTTATGAATCACTCTGTATAACTATATGATCCGCATAAACACTTACATATACTGGAGATTTTATTTCTTGAACTATATCATTAATGGTTACCAGAAATAAGGTTACACTTGATTCCGATCCTTGAGGTGTTCCGTTGGTTTAGATGTAACTTTTTTAATTAGTAGCATCTTTCACTAGATTATAAAATGGAACAAACTTACAGGTTAACTAATATTTTAACATCACGTTAATTTCAATCAGTTGTACTCCACGTTTTCTTCATACCATTGACTAGAATCGTCTAGTAATCATCCAGAAATTCAGACGAAGAATATGTATTCCTACTTCATTCAACCGCTTATCCATAATTACACAATCCCAATTTCGATTAAAATGTTGGCACTCGACAGGATGAGTGGCTACAATTCTTCCCAGGTTTCTGTTGATGGGAGGTACATTATCGGCCTTCAACAGCACAAAGGTACCAATTGTGAGAGGAAAATAGTTGATTTTCCACTTGGTTTGAAAAGAGCTTGGGTCATTACTTCCAGAAACCCTGCAAAATTTGCTGGAGCAATTGGTATCTGGATAATTTTATAAATCAATTTTCACGTCCTCAAATTGTGGATCAGGAGCTGCAGCCATCGAACGACAAATTAAAAAATGTGAGGTGAGGAAGATAATCATTGAGGTCGGAGGATTGGTCATAAAAGATACGTGGCTTCTACCTGACCAAGAAATGTAAAAAACTCTTAGTATGTTGATAATGTTTGGATGCAAATCTTCGTATTCCTGCGAAAAATGCTTCACTTGATAAAGCGCTAATTAATTCCAAGAGAACAGACTTTGTGGAAGAACAAATGAAAAGGCAAATGTAAGCTTGAGTAAGTTCGAGAGCAACCCCTTTTCTATCTTTTAAAATGAAAGGATTATTATAATCCAACAACGTGGAAGCAGATGGTTGCGAAATTGTTACTCTATGTTTAGGTAATTCGGTCATAATGGAAGTGGCTGACTTTGGTTTAAATTTAACGCAATGGACACATTTTCTGATTACTTGTTTAAAAAGTGACATGCCTGAAACATCCAAAAATTTTTACACATATATGTAAGCTGATAAAAATTGTAAACCAACATGCTGCAATTGCTTGAATATCAGCAACTCTGTTTTCTACAAAACTTACAGCTTTACAGGGTTCGTGTGATTCCAATGACCCAATGCAACACTATCTGCGAATCACACCAATAAAACGATTTAAAATTGAAAGTGACGGCTTGTCATATAGTTTTCATTAACTTGACTAACACAATACTTCCACACAATTCCAATCGAGGAATTGTAAGTGTTTTGACTGGTGCCACCTTAGTCTTGACACATAATCATTTAACATACCCTTGCTATGCCGTAACTGAGTGGTATAGTGTTCTCCAGCACTTGGCGGATCTATAGCCAATTGAAAACAGCGAAACTTATCGGTTTCAATCTCACTAGTGGTCAGATAACATTTTGGACAAGTATTTACCAGTACATGTCTTACACCAGTTCCTTACGTTATCATAACAGTTCATTCAATAAAATAATTCTCGGAATCTTTGGATAGTTTTCTTAACCACCAGATGTCTGTTGTGGGCTGTCGCTTTGGATACCTCTTGCGATTTAGGTCGGTGATGTTCTTCTTCTCATTGTCGGATTTTTTTCAAATAGGGGTCGCTTTCAGCAATTCTAGTGGGTGTCCACTCTTTAACTATTACAGTTCTTAAAACTGTACCTATAAAGCGTGTTTTATACAGTAGAAAAAATTGACCTTTACCCTGACGTCATAACTACTAACCTCGCGAAATCAATCAATGAGTCAAAAATGGCTACAATTACTTTGTCGTGTGCGTAAATACGTTGACTGCTTGTCTATCTTGTTCAGCCACCGTCTAAGAAGTGAGGTTAAGTTGGAAATATACATTAAATGCGAAACAGAAAATTCTGTACTCATCGTGGAATAAAAATAATAATTTAGAGGTCCTGAAAAAAACCGATTTTATAGAATTTATCTGAATGCAAATGATGGAACAATTTGAACAAAACTCGATGTATAAAAATAATGACAGTTGTCATAAGAGGTCAAAATAAATTCTTATGAATACAACCGATTAATCGTTTTTAGTGCTATCTCTTTTCAACATTTGGAAGTAATAATTAGAGTTACATAAGAACGTATGTCATTGCTTGAAAGACAAGTGTACGTATATTGTATGATGTGTTTTTACTGTCAGTAGAAAAGGATGAGGTATATAAAGTTTGTGTTTACTACTGTTCATTGTTAGTGACGTCAGGGTAAAGGTCAATTTTTTCTACTGTAATTTTTTTAAAGATAATTTCTTATGGTTCATTACCATTACTAAAACACAAGGCAAACTTCAATGCTAAATAAAATCACCTTTCTCCAAAATAAACACTATCGTGTATACCAATTACCAAAAGATCAAAACCATATTTTTGTTTGCCCTGGGATGTTATATTAAATTTTATTTTACAGGTCGCTGAATTGCCTGATAAACGGAATTTAACATTTAGGCGGGTGCGTGGGTAGTGAAAGAGTCACGACTTCTGTAAACTATTCAGCGGTAGTCGATAATTTGGGCTTGAATAACAGGGGATATGGAAGTTGCTCAATCATTGGAGACTGTAGGAAGTTTCGGCTAACGTAACAATTGTAATTAACGTAAATTTCAAGGAGCGTTATAGTTGGTTACTGTACATTTTCTCACCTGTATATTTTTTCCTGGAGAATCTTCCACAAGTTGTCTAGCAATATCTTTACATTTTGCACTGGAAGTAGGTATTTTACTTTCACATTCCCAATTCCTATTGGGTGTATGTGCATATAATGCACTTGGTGTTGCATGCGTCACTCTCGTCGTTGTGACAAAACCTGTGAAAGAAAACTATTATATCAAGCGAGTCTAAATATTAAAATTAATATGGAAATTAATGATCAACCGAATACTTCAAATATTTAATTTGTGTATTTTTTTGTGTGGGTATTGGAAGGCCATAAGACGTTTCTCAAAAATCACATAAGATAGTATTATGAGATTCCTTATTAGAGGCGATAGGGGAGATATTTAGCTTTCATGTTTGGAAAAAAATAACCATATATTGTTAGCTAATGTCTGATGTAGGACAACTCATCAAAATATTTATTCACATTAAGCGCCATAGGAGTTTCAAATATTTATTTCAGTTCTGTTACAAAAAAAGGTAGAACGTGTCGCGGGACAAAGTGTAGAATTTTTAGTTCCTTTAAAGCAAAAATTATGTAATACATCTGACGCTTTAGATAAACAATTTGCATATTCCTCAGTGGTCGAGTAGTAAGCCAACCAGACTCTCACGCGGTAGACCAGGGTTCGATTCCCCGTGAAGAAGTTTTTTTATTGTTAATTTTATTTTTAAATAACTATTCTGCTTGATATTAATAACGACAACATGTAGACGTTTGAAATTAGCAGAATATTCATTATTATAGATAATGGTACGGTACCCTTCATGAGAGAGTTCGACTAGCAACATCTACTTATAACAGCATCATATATTTAAAAAGGGAAACCGTAGCATTATACAAATTGGACATTCAAGAACTGTACGTTTACCACAAAAAAATTAGTGGAAACATAAAATTGAACTGTAAAAATTTTAATTTGAAGTTATATTACAGTTTATATAAATTTTTTATTTTCTAGATTTTTTCTTAAGTGGGTCGTAGAAAAAATATGCTGTTCGACTCGTGTGGATTGTCCATATCGCACTTGAACGATTAAGCCCTCCGCCTACGGCGTCGTGCTCAAATTTCGTCCTCGTGCGATATGGCCATCATATCCACACTAGTTGCACAAACTATTATTTTTATCAAAATATGCCATTTTATATTTAAAACAACCTGCCAAATGTCAAATCAATTTATATATCCATTTTAAAGTTATCGAATTAAAACATTCAAGTTTTCAAAATTTCAACACCCTGTATTTCGAAAAGTAAATGTGCTAGAACCCTTAATCCTCATATTATTTTGTCCAATTTTAAGAGAGGAATCTATAGTCTGTACAGAAAGTAAGAGGAATAATAAACCCTAATTAAGTATGCAAAACCTTTACAGGGAGCACCATGAAATTTTTGATAAATCTCTTACTT
>CAJUYG010006203.1:0-12532 GCA_910591675.1 Galerucella calmariensis
GACTGTGACGTCACCGCATATGAAAGTTAATGTGCACTAACATTACGATTCTGACGTGCCTCGCGTAGAATTTATTTATTTTGAATTACTTACAAAATTTTTATGTTACTAAAATAAAATGTGTGGACATAATTAAAAAAAAACAGACTCATTAAATCTTCCAGAAGTGGACTTGCTAATGATTATGAAGTTTTTTAATAAAAAACACGAGTTTATTAAATTATAATTTTATACTATGTGACACATCGTTATGGCTGTTTTTCGGCCAGAATGATTAAAAATGTCAATATTTTCATAAATACATGCTCTCTCAAATGATATACAGGGTGATTCTAGATGTTTTATTTTATTCCTGGTCTGGTGGACAAAGTTAACGCTATAGGTTACTCAGTAAAAAAATGCAATTTTTTTAACAGCAGACTGCCTAATTGAAAAGGAGCTTCTCCAAATGCTATTTATGATGAATGCTTAGTGGAAATTAATTAAAAATTAATCAATTATAAGGTAATTTATAACGATTCTGATTGAAAAAAATGAAATCCTAAAAATACACAAAGTACGTTGACTCATCAGTGAATGCTTTGAGTCTTTTTATGCTTTTCTGCCATTGCTCCCGTTTTTTTGCATCCCTATTAATAGAAATAAATATTTTGTTAGATGTTTTAATCGTAGTACTTTTACATTCTGGAACCGCACAATATTTATAGCTTCTTTTTTTACTCTGGTTCTGGTCCATTGTGTCGAATAGTTTAAATTATTTCTAAACGTTCTTATTTCACAAACACAACATTGTTTAGAGTTTGCTAAAACGTATAATAATAAGCATATAAGCAAGCAAAATACGGTTACTAGCTCTCTGGAGAGATTTCATATGCGATGACGTCAAGCCTGAAATTCGGTGAGGAGCGCTGTTTGATGTTTCTAATTTTTTTTAGGCGGTTTAGGAGTCTCGCTGACGTCTAATTTTTTGCACAGAACCTCAAAATGATATGCTCTTCCTAATGGTGAAATAAAAAAAATATGTAAATGAGCCCATTGGTTTTGCGGTAAAGTAGGCGAAAAAGTTAATAAAGATAAGCTTGCAATTAAAAATGGACATACTGTACAAGTATTTTATCTAAATCAAAAGCTTTTTACTCACAATATATTTGTTTCGTTCCCATTTACTGAAGCAAAAACATACCTGAAACAAAAAACAGAAAGTTATTTTGTGGACTCAAATTAAAATTGATAAAAATTAAGGCAATGTCATTATGGGTGCGTTGTATCAAGCACCTAACCTAGATATAATGAACAAAAGCTTCGCAGTTCAGTGGTTGTAATTTTGTATACATTTTCCACCATAATAAATAATCGTCAAATACTCTTTTCTCTATTATACTCTTTCAGTAAACTCCAAAACGTAAGATATTTTGTAGAAAACTAGATGTGGTTTCATCGTCATCAGTATCATCATCATGATTGTCTCCAATATTGATAGATTGACAGTATTTGTTGGTTAATTAGCTATTTTCTTCTTAATTAATGTGTTTATAGCTTCAAAAATGTAGATTTTGTGGAATAAAAAAGAAACCTCAATTCATATACTTCTACCAACAATTGAGAACAACATTTTAAAAGCGATGTATATTGATGCAGACCCATAGCCAAAAATTTTGTTTGGGTGGGCAAATCCTGAGCACACTTACCGGTAGGTTTGGGGGGTACTTCTCCCCAACAAATCAGGGAGCTCTGTAATTTTGGTGATGTATAATGCGTTTTTGAGCCCCGTTTCGTAGCAAAAGCATAGAATTTTTCAAGCTGAAATGTAGTTTTAATATATTTATAAGAAGTAAGTAATATTTAAAATAAGTAAACCTATTAGTAATATAGGATGTTATTTTTATATTTTTTAAATTGTACAGCTCAAACTAGGTAGTAAAGAATAAGAGAACCTTTTAAATTTTGTGTATTACTACTTTAAAATTTAAGAAAAACAACTGAAGAGGGTTGATCGTCATTTCCTTCATAAGCGTAGCTATTCTATTTTTGGTAATGGTGGCACGGGGAGCGCAATGACCTCATTTACCCTCTGGGCTTTGAGATCTACACTCATATAGTTGTGAGTAAAATTAATTTGCGGTGTTCCACGTTATAATAACAGCCGCAAGGTCTCTTTAAGCATTAAACAGACGAAAAGATAAGCAGAGCCATAAATCAATTCGAATCTTGACCGATCCACAAGCAAACAATTGATTCTGGTTGGTGAAATGTAGCTTCCAATTGGTCTATGCAAAATTCAATTAAATAGATAGTCCACATTGACTGTAAACTTCTCAGGGTATGCTTAGTTCATTTTTGTTATTTACGACAAATTATGTGAATAAACAATTACTGTGATTAAAACTTTTTTATTGATTAACAGGGAGTGAGAAAAAAAATGTTTCACCAACTTTATCTGGAAGTGTGAACCCCGATGTGTGGTATAACTGCGTCAAACTTGTAAAAGATGTAGAAGAAATCTTTAGACAGCGTTTTCCTATTCATTAATTTGTCATTGAGCTGGATGAAACATCGAGTGAGGAAGATAAAGCACCAGAGGATTAACTAATGTTTCTACTATTACGGATATTATACTTTTTGTGCTATTTTCTGACATTTGGGAATCAAGATGGGGACTGAAACACCCTTTTGGAGGCTGGAACACTTTTGCGGTAACAGCTCTCATATAGTATTGAAAGAAACAGGCAAAGCCGAAGAAAAGAAAATATTTGATCATTGGAAAGATCTAGTAGGGCTTAAACAATCAAAGAATCTTCTGGGTGACTACAACCTGTTGAGATCCTAACGGGACATTGTCGCCTAAATGGGCTTCTGAAAAAGCTCAAAATAGTGGAGGAAGAAGAAACCTGCATCCACATACTTGCGGATTGCTCAGCAATTCAGAATCCTAGGTCACAGCACATAGGAGATTACTGGATAGCCTGCAGATATCCTAAACTTCCTCTGGGAAATAGTTCTGAAGGAGCTACTAGTCACTTCACTCACGAAGTAAGTAGAAGCAAGAGGATGGAATAGTTCTTTTTAGAGCTCAGAGAATGCCACCCCAATATAAATACATTGGCAATTATTTTTTGAGCCGACTAATTGTGAAATTTTTCTCACAGCTATTATACATCACATAACAAATTGGAGTACAGAAGTAATAATTTGATGTACCCATCAATCTGCACCAAAGACTTATATGGTCTGATATTTTTATTTCATAACTTTTATTTTCAAACATGAAAATTTAATGAAATTAAGATGAAAAATTTCAAATAAATTACAAAAAAAATCCACCATGAATTATAAAAATAGAATTGCAAAATTTACATATTTTAGATAAATTAAAACAAACAGTGAGCTATATTTAGTTGGTATTTTAAAATAGATCTAAATATAACAAAATAAGATCATAAATTTAATCGCAGTCCAACAATTTAAAAAAACACATCACACATTCCACGAATGAACTCTATGATGTAGCGCCAGTTAAAGAACTTTAACCTTTTGAAATAAAATTGTTATCTCGAAAATAATATCCATTTAGAGATAACTTCTTGAGCCATTTGCAATTTCTACTAAAATTTATTGGACCATTATTCAAGCATGGCAGTAGCATTGTTTCAAGACTTGTAAATTGAACATTATATAGTACAGCTATTTTGGAAAATGTAACGAGCTGCAGAAATTAATGCCCCAACTATTTTCGTTGTCTCAGCGTATCTGGGAAAGGTGTCGTAAAATATAAAGGATGTATGAATGAAGGAATTTCTTTAATAGAAATTTCGATAGGATTAAAGAGATAGGAAATTTCAATAAAATGGAATAACTTTTAGCAGTTTTCAAATCTGTATTGTTCTCCTGTTATACAGGGTGTTTTCAAACTTACAACGTTTAAATTGGACAAAATGATATAATGATTAAGGGGTCCAGCACATTTAATTTCGAAATACAGGGTGTTTTGAAAAATCAAATGTTTTAATTCAATAACTATAAAATGGATGAATAAATTAATTTGACATTTGGCAGGTTCTTTTAAATTTTTAAGTGTAAAAGGGTATATTTTGATGAAAAAATATTTTTCAATTTTTGATCCAGTGGTGTACATTTGGAAGAATATGTTGACTTTCCCCTCCCATTTTTTATGACACTAACATTTGGAGCAATTTTTATTCAAATTTGTATTCCGCAATGGTTTTCATGTGAAAAACGAATAACCTTTACATATCAAAAAATTTGTAGTTTTCATGAAATTTAATGATTTCATGATGTCTGCAAGATCACTTTTTAATAATTAATTTAAAAAAGAATTTTTTCTTGTATTTTGTTCAATAACTACCCAGTACTTATGGTTGGAACAGGAACTAATTTATGAAACAGCAGTGCATCTAAAACATTTGGAGAAGATTGTTGAAAATATTTGTCCAAACCTGTGATTCATTTGTCCATTCACAGGTATACATAATTTGCAACGCTTTCTCATTGAAAATCGCATACCTTGTAAAGACTGGCGATTGCCGCGGAAATAATTGCTGTAGCTGCATGGATTTTTTCTATTTTTTTAAAATAAAATTACAAATTTGGACAAATATTTTCAACAATCTTCTCCGAATGATTTAGATGCATTTTTGTTTCATAAATTAGTTCCTGTTACATATTCCAACCATAAATGCTTGGTAGTTATTGAAAAAAATACAAGAAAAAATTCATTTTTAAATTTTATCAAAAAGTGATCTTGCAGACTTCATGAAATCATTAAATATCTTGAAAACTACAAACTTTTTGATATGTAAAGGTTATACGTTTTTTACGTGAAAACCATTGAGGAATACAGAATTGAATGAAAATTGCTTCAAATGTCAGTGGCGTAACAAATGGGAAGGGAAAGGCAACATATTCTTCCAAATGTACACCAATTGATCAAAAATTGAAAAATATTTTCCCATCAAAATATACCATTTTACATTTAAAAACAACCTGCCAAATGTCAAATCAACTTATTCATCCATTTTAATGTTGTCGAATTAAAACATTTGATAAGTAAATGTGCTGGACCCCTTAGCCCTTATATCATTTTGTCTAATTTTACGAGAGGTATCTACATGCAAACGTTGTCAGTGTCATTTTAAAACACCCTGTATACTTAATTTGGATAATAAATATTATACATGACAGTTAGTTTTGACATTTGATATTTGTCGACAGACGACAACTATATTTGTTATTTGCAACCGTTGAAACAAAATGAAAGTTTGTTTAGAAAAATTCAGCTTATTTCGTTAGATTACGAGGTAAAATCTTGATAATCTTGATAATCTTGATAAAATCTGGATGGTTTGAATTCATCAATTTCTGTAATTTTCATTATATAAATGGATGTAGACAAGTTTACTGTTATAAATTGTCTTCCGTGAAAGTTACTAAAGAAAACGGAAGGGTAAGGTCGACTTTATTTATGAAGTAAACATATTCTACCCAACCAAATGTTTTAATTACTGTATAAAGTATAACCTTGTTATTTGTTTTCAAAAATTGTTTTGTACATTTCCATAAATCTGATGTAAAAAAAACATAGTTACTATAAATATTCTAATTATATAAATAAAATGATTACACTTTTGAAAATACATTACGCCTATTAGTCATGATGACTTCCACCATGATGTCATGGTTGTTAACAATCTGAAAACGTTGACATCAATTTTAAATTGTTTTATATTCTCGTCACTCATTATTCAAGCTATTTAGTCACTCTGGCGTTCTGTTTTTAGTGTTGGTAATTAATTAGACCAGTCAAAGAAATAAAAAAGAAATACAGCAAGTGTATATTTAATATAGAGTTTTGTTTTTGGATATTACTTTTTGATTTTTTTTTAACTAGATAGAGTATTAAACTTATCTGATAAATTCACATCCAGGCATATCTAGTTTATTGCGAACGCCAGACGTCCAATAAAAACAAGGTTCTCGTTTTTTGCTACTACTTCACCGCCCTTAGACTAGCAAGAAGTGACACTTCCATTTCATCTCGCTTGGATTGGTTGTTAGAAATTATTGGTAGAATTTAAACCGATCTGTTTATTATCATGTACAATATGGAGAGACAACGAATCCACCAATACGAGCGCAGGTGGAGTTTATTTTGACTATTTTCCACGTCTTAAGTTACACCCATGCTCAATCCCTTAAGAGATGGGATGGAATCAAAGGATGCAGTCTTGTCAGGATCAACCTGGGCGACCCTGGGAAGCTAGCGCCTAAGAAATATTTGGCGATGACCAGGAAAAACTTTCGTTTAACAGTAGCATTTCTGACTGGCCACTGTCAACTAAAGAAACACCTCCGTACTATGGGGCTAGTGGACACACCCCTATGCAGGATGTGTGAACAGGAAGATGAAACTGTCAGGAATGTCTCATGCGAGTGACCTGCCAAATATCAAATCAATTTATCCATCCATTTTAAAGTTATCGAATTAAAACATTCAAGTTTTCAAAATTTCACCCTGTATTTTGAAAAGTAAATGTGCTAAACCCCTAATCCTCATATCATTTTGTCCAATTTTACGAGAGGAATCTACATGCAAACGTTGTAATTACCCTTAACGTTCGAGCTGCTTATACCATTTTTTGCGCGATCGTATTGAAATAAATTCCGAATAAAATACTTTAAATTTCTTCGAAATGAACGAAATGTCAAAAGTGACATTTATACTTCTCGATCAGTTTAAAATATATTTTGCATTTTGGTGAAATTCTTTTTATGCTATTCATTACTTTTCGACGTCTGAACGGTAAGTAAATCACTTACCGACGTGTTAAACTTAGAAACCAGTAAACACAACCTACCGTCCTGACAACCGATGCTGTAAATAAACAAAAAAGATCAATCGCAAAAAAAAATTATGGCAATAATAGTAAAAATCTATCCAAACAAATTCAAGTAGATCACCAGCACTGCGAATACCAGCTTTGCATAAAATTTTAATATAGCATCGTTGGTTCAGTGGTAGAATGCTCGCCTTCCACGCAGGCGGCCCGGGTTCGATTCCCGGCCGAAGCATATGAATCGCTGCTTCGTAAACGTGAGAGTCTCAGGAGAGAGCACACGCACGCAAGCAAGGCACATAACGGAGCAACGTAACGTAACGGACGTAAAGAACTAAAGTTCCAATAAATCTCACTCACGCCTACATACTAGAAGAAAGAAAAGTCGTAAAAACCTAATGATACAATAAGGATATAACAGGGTCACACGCTTCTTGTCTAGGGGCCCTTCAATTCTTTTTAATATGTCACAAACAAAAATTTGGAATGAAGTTGAATATTGCTCTTTACTACACTTCTGTTAAATCCAGTTTTAAGATGCTACGACTTAATCTAGTCAAATTGTGAAACTTTGGTCTTGTCGTTTCTGGCGCGATGCTTAGAAAATCACATAAAGATGTTATGTAGACTTAAATGAAAGCAGATAAGGATCGGCAGTATGAAATATAATGTGAATCATAGTAGTTACGCAACAGAAGCTGAAATATCATATGGCGATTAGCATCAAACTAGTTACACATACTGATAACCAAAGAAAGATATGTTGAATTTGTATGATTCAATAATGTCTATGTATAATTTTCAACAGGATTTCTATTCGACTCCCACATATGAGTTCTGTAAATCAAAAATAAATCTTTAGAGCATACACTGTAGTGTAAAAGTATTATAAAATTGAATCGTGCATGCGATGACGCTGAACGAAAAAAAATCTTAGTTTACCGAAAAATGTTTATTTAGACTAAGGCATGAACATAGATTCGCAAATTGGCAGGATTTCAAAAATGTTCGATCTAATTTTAGAGAGAAAACATAAATTCGCTTCCAAATTTAATTTAGGTATATCAACAAATCGGACATAAGCTAGTAATGCTGTGGAATTTAATTGGATGTGGTTCATAGAAAAGCATTAATGGTTTCAATATGGTTTCCATGTATCTTTTGACAATTCCGCTGTTGATATTTTATTCTCGAAATAGCTTTCGACATCACCAGCAGTATCCAAATAACATGTATGCAGTCCTGTTGAAACCCTTAGAGCAGTTTTATTATCATTTATGCATTCATTTGATCTCAACAGGTTGTAGTCAGCCAAAAAAATATATGATCCGATATCCAAATAACATCTGTCAACTGTCGCTTCTGCAATATCTGCATTAGCAAAAGAAGGAGTTGGTGAACAAGAAGTAATTAAGCTTACAGGACATTCTTCTGCCCATTCTTTGAAACCATATTTACAATTTAATGAAGAACACCATTTCAACTTATAGAGAACCTTCGAGAAAATAAAAATAAAGAAAAGGAATCCTCAGTTTCTAATTTAAATTCATCACAGGTTATGATGCAAAACAATCCCCAAAATATTGCTATAACGTACAATAATTATAATAATTGTACTTTTTACATGAATAAGTAATTTTTTTTTCATAATGTTATTATTTTTTTGGCTTTGTTTAATTGAAGTTTGCAATAAATAAAACGTTTAAACATATGATTTTTTAGTTTTTCTCTCGTGAAATAGTCATGTCGAATACCACTCAATTAAAAATTTTGTAAGGTAAAATTTTTCTCTTGTCGTATTCAAGTTTGTTGCTTTTAGGTAATCTTGCTCATGACATTTAATCCAAAACCACTCGCCTGACGGATTGTGGTTTTGTTAAAAATGTCATTCGCAAAATTGCCAAGCAACAAACATGACAATCGAAAAATTTTGCCGACAAAATTTTCACTTTCACTCTGGTATTATATATGATAACTTTTTAGCGATTGCCAAAATTGCTCTAAAAGCATCGTAACATTTCGATTTGTCAATATCTTGATCTCTATTTGAGTTACAGAATAGGGCCAGTTATTTTGTCTTTTCAAAATTACATATGAATTGAAATTCTCAACGTTTTAATAACGATTACTATCCACTCCGTGAATTATCGTTTTGATTGAATTGTGTGTTTCATCCATCGCCACATACTGGATACAGAATATTATTGCTTGAGCAACACCCAACAGTGCTCAGTATCGTTGATATTGAAGGATCAATATAGCGAACACTGAATCCACTTCGAAAGCAATTTACACATGCTTGATTATCTCGGTGCAGAATCAACGTGTGGCTTTAGCATCGTTTTCCCCAGGAAATTACTGTTTAATCAATATACGAAATTAGATTGTACCCTCTCTCGTCGAGAAATCTCGTCTCTCTCGATTTTGAAAATCCTCAAGTTCCGGTCAATAAAAATAGTCTTCACCACCTTGGCGTTTTATAGATGGATAAATACCAATTGAGGGTTTGTTGCTGTTAATGTTTTCTTGGTGTTCCAAAAAACCATCACGTTAAAAAATTTCCATTTCTTCAATAGAACACCCTGTATATTTTTCAAATTATATACACTTAACCCTTAATAAGCTTCGTCAATAGTTTTCCGCTGCATTTATTGGTACAGGAGTTATTGAACTTTGTCGCACTAATGACCACCCTGTAGTAAATGCCAAAAAAAGTGTTATAGGTTAGGTTCTGTAATCACGAGAGACCCATTTTATTTCGTCTCGTTTCGCGGCAACATTAAAGACAACTTACACCTTTTTTTTGAAAGCATGTATTCAATATATTTAAATAATTTGTAATGTCTGTTACAGAAGAAAGTGAAGAAAGAAAACTTTTATCAACTGAATTTGCTGTGAAATCTTCGTCGATGCCAACCGTTGAAAAAAGGTAAATTTTTTTCAAAGTGTAAAAAATGTCTTCAGGCATTTTCCTGCACCTAACCAGTGAATATTATCACTTAAAAGTAAATCATCATACTCAGCATGAAGTTCGTCGAAAAAAGTTTTGAATTTTCGATCACGAATAAAATTTGTTATTTTGCAAACCATTACGTCTTTTAGTTTTAGTGGAATACCACATAGGTAAAGCCTCATGATGCACAATACAATGGAACATTCGACAATTTATTCATTCTTTTTGTAAAAGTCCCAATATTTTTGCCTATTACTATCTATCATCTTAAAATCTTATATATATTTTTTTTATTGGTGAACCATTTTACCTATTTAAAGCACGCCTCAGCGTGTTTAAATCGAACTTTTTAGCACGCGCGTGTTTTAAAGTTACCGAACATCAACAACTAGAGAAACGAAGTCTAAATCTATGGTCTCAATCATGTCTAAATGACAATTTTTTTTATTATTGATCTGACAGTAGTTTGTAACGTCAAAACTTTTATTCGAACAATATTTTAACAATGACAAATTTATTAATTAAAATGGAATTTACCGTTGGTATTGTTTGAAATATTAATATTTAGATTTCTCAAATCTTAGGAAATGGTAATTAAATTAATACTATTGACATGCACAGAGCTCAATGAGGTTGAACTTCCATCAAAATACAAATTAGTTTATGTTTTTCTCATTTCCATGACAACGCAAGGTATACATCATATATACATCATATACTTCACGAATTCAACCATTTGACATTTAGTTCTTATTTCCATCTATGATTTCCATTTCTTTTTGTTGTAGTAGTTATAGACCAGATTTATAATTTCAAAGTGCACCAATAAAAAAAATAGCGTAAAGTATTCGTGGATAACTGGTCTTTAAAACACTTGCTCTATTTCGAGCACTCCGGCTTCGCCGTCGTGCTAGAAAAATCGTGCGTGTTTTAAAGACCTTAATATCCACTTATACGTTAATATACTATTATTGTATATTTCAAATGTATACAGATATTTATTTGAAATTTGATGTGAAGGTTACTATAACTCGCGGGCCGTAAATAGGTACAGCTTCGCCAGTTAATGCACAGCAATAATGTAGAGCAACAAAAAACAGAGAGCATGGACGAAAATGATGAGTTTATAGCGTGCGAATATAGCGATGATTATGAAAATGACAGCATGTAATATATACCATCTAAAAAAAGACGTTTATAACAAATTACTGAAAAATATTTGCGTGTCCAAATCATATCAAAATTATACTACGTAATTTCTTTCATATGATGACACCATCCGTTTTCAACTAAGATCTTACAAAGCGAACTGTAGAGTTCATAAAATACCCTTCTTGGTGTGCGTCATCGATTGTTAATCTCCTTCTAACACATTACGTTAGAAGAAATGGAAAAAAGGCAGGTCTGTGATTAACCCTAATCGGGAGAAATTACAGCGATAAAAATAGGATGCAGACGTACCTCTCGTATCAGCAATGTGTCTTACGTCTTTTTTTACTGTCCCACTGACAAGTCTCGTAAGGACTGTACTTTGATGGTTACGGTCAATTATTATTTATGAAAAGTAAATATTAATCTTATTGTTATTTTTATTCAAATAATACAAAAATATGCATGAATACACGGAAAAACATCAGCATTTTGAAAGTTCTCAAGTATTTTAAGCTGATAATTATTACTTTCAGTGCCTTGTATGAACCATACCTATATACCAAAAAGGCTATTGAATGTACTATACTTGCATTCTCTATTCCTCTTGCTTAGCAAACTAAAACTCTCCAAATTACTTGCACTGAATTAATCTCGTGAACCAAGTTCCAATTATAACTGAATTGTACAAACCTGAAGCACAGTTGATGACTTCAGTGATTTATGCGGGATATTGAATACAATATAATAGGGAAGAGATATGAATTCCATTTCATAATAGTAATTATGTTGACATTAATCTTATAACGGAACATGTTCAAAATGCTCTCCAATCTGTATAACTTTACTTCCCGAAGATTTTATACGGCTGAGTATTTCAAGAAATGACGGACGTTATAATTTTCAGTTCACTGAATTAGAAACCGCTAATTTATTTTTTATGAGCTTAGTATGAGGTAAGTAATGTTTCAATGTACGCCAGCCAGCCTCGATAATTTACCAAGGAACTATGATTTACAATATACCGTATTTCGCAAATAATTTATTGAAAATTTATAGATACATTCATAATATCTAGTCGAGTGAATTATTTTAAAAATAAAACCTTTTGATGCGGTGAAAGAATGCAATAAATTGTTGGTATACGTTGATAATTTTTTTTTTAACCAGACAGTTAAAATGCCAACTATAATCATTGATTAAAACATTTTTTCTAATTTTGACATATAAAGTGACACTTTTTAAAACTGATTGACATTATGGAACGTCTTACTTTTTGTAACTAGTTGCATAAAGTAAAATTTTATTCAATTGGTGACGAAAAATGTATTTCAAAATTAGTGACAAAAAGAATTATTCTATTTATTAAACTGTTATAATACAAGTTAAAAACATAAATTATAAATTAATTAATTATTATAAATATTGATAACACAATTATTCAAATTAATTCCCGACGACATATTTTTTTCATTGCTCGAACTTGCTGTTATTTGGGAATCGGCGCACATTGCATTAGATGTTTCACCAAATATTTCTTGCGCTATAAGTTTTTTATTATTCATGGAATTTTCAACAT
>CAJUYG010006204.1:0-12526 GCA_910591675.1 Galerucella calmariensis
GCAATTGAATAAATAGAGTTACTTTTATTTAATAAGTTATTCATAAGATGCGTCATAGGGTTTCCTGTACAAAACTGTCAAACGCGAGCAAACTTTTTTACCAAATAGCGTTCATAAAACAGATATGGAACGGTCGTTTAAAAATAAGCTTAAATGCACTCTTAATTCTCTTAAATTTGCTCTGGTTTGATAAAAAAATGCTTAAATATGTTTAAAAAAGTTGAATTCCATTTTCATATCACTTTTAAATACTTTAAACCTCGAATGGAGTAGCTAGCAGGGTAAGTGCACGCATATACTCCGGAAAGGTCCACTGATTCGACCCTTCACCAAGTGGTTGGCAGAATCGAAAGATCATTGGACAACAAAGAATCCACCCTGGGTATATTCATAGATATCGAGGGAGCGTTTGATAAAACAACCTTTCCAACAATTACCCAGCAACTCAACTCCAGGAATGTACCTCTGGTAGTAGGAGAATGGACACTCAAGATGCTCTCTAGTCAGATGTCCACAAGGAGGAGTCTTATCACTCCTTCTGTGGAAGATAGTCCTAGACACCCTGATTAATCACCTCAACAACAATGGATTCTACACAATTGCATACGCAGATGACATAGTTATCTTGCAGACTGGCAAATTTGTGAACACACTGTGCGTTAGAGCGCAGGATGGGCTTAAATTAATTAAAAAATGGTGTAAGGAACACTCACTTTCGATCAATCCCAGAAAAACTGAGATGGTTCTTTTCACCAGGAAAAGAAGTTTATCGGGTTTGAAACCTCCCGAAATCTTCAAAAGCAAACTAAACTTTTCGGAAGATGTGTAATACCTTGGTATTACCCTCGACAGGAAACTAACATGGAACTCTCATCTACACAGCAGAGCAAAAAGAGCATATGTGGCTTATGAGCAGTGTCGGAGGACAGTGGGACGCACATGAGGTCTGTCACACCGTGCGGTCACCTGGATCTACACTGCAATAATAAGACACATGTTAACGTATGGAGCAATTGCATGGGGACCGAAGGTTCTACAAGCAACGGCCATCCAAAAATTATATCAAATACAGCGAATGGCTTGTTTGAACATCACAGGAGCCATAAGAACAACACCAACTGCAGCAATGGAACTAATTACTGGTCTGACCCCTCTGGACCTACACGTCAAGGAGGTTGCGTTAATGGCCATGGTACGATTGTGCACGGCTGGTGTAAGCCCCGAAGTAGGAGTGGGCGAATTGAGGTTAAGCCTATGGCAGGAAGCGCTCACTGCGCTACCTCTGCTGCAGGCAGCCAAAGATGCAATTGAACCCAGGCTTTTGTTTAACAAACCCTACAAAATTCAAATGAAACAGAACACAGAGCCAGATGCTGCAAATGCAATACGCATATATACAGATGGTTCAAAAATGAAATAAGGCTCAGGATGTGGAGTTTACTTGAGAGCACTAAGCCTAAAGATTAAGTGGGGAATGGGAAACAATACCAGCGTGGTTCAAACAGAACTGGCTTGTATTTCAATTGCCACAAAAGAACTAACCAGTATAGGAATTTCTGGCAAAAACATAAGAATCTGCACTGATAGTAGACAAGCCCTATTACCCTAGAACAGACAACGTGTTATATCGAGGCTAGTACTAGAGTGCCACCAAGATTTAGCTGACGCCTCGGCAGATAACAATATTATCCTGAGGTGGGTTAAAGGGCACGACAGGAGTAAAGGAAATCGCATTGCTGATTCTTTAGCCAGGGAAGCCGCTGGACTAAAAATTCTAGGACCCAGTGACACCTACGGCCTAACGACTTCGACAATTGTGGAACTAGCCAAACGTTACACCCATGCTCAATCCCTTAAGAGATGGGATGGAATCAAATGATGCAATCTTACCAGGATCACCCTGGGCGACCCTGGGAAGCTGGCGCCGAAGACATATTTGGCAATGAACAGGAAAAACCTACGCTTAACAGTAGGATTTCTGACTGCTCACTGTCAACTAAGGAAACATCTCCATACTATGGGGCTAGTGGACACACCTCTATGCAGGATGTGTGAACAGGAAGATGAAACTGTCAGGCATGTCTTATGCAAGTGTCCGGAGTTATCGTCAATAAGAGAGTGTGTGTTCGGTGAGTCTTCGCCTACACCGGCCGATAGAAAGGAGATATCTCCTAGTGACCTGTCCACCTTCCTGAGAAGGACAGGATGGACAATGACCTGGGAGGACAACTCCTCGGGAGGATGTACAATGGGTCACATGTGACCTAAGTGCTGTGAGCCTACACACTCACCCTACCTACTCTACAGATACAGAGAGAGAAGGGCACGGAAACTTTAAAAGTTAAATCTGAAGTATGGCGGTTCGATTCGCCGCTGTGGTGAAATTTTTTTCTTTATGTTTTTAGTTCTTTTTCACACTTTTCGTCTAAAAAACATTAAATTTAAAATAAAGCAGTTATTTGTTTCAAAAATTTATTTATTTATTAATAATGTACGGCGGAACTTTCAATAACTTTTAGCTTGATTTTAAATTGAATTTTTTCTAGACAGAAATTGTGAAAAAAGAGCTAAAAACAAGAAAAAAATTTCATTACAGCGGCGAATCAAACCGCTATACTTCAAGTTTAACTTTTAAATTTTCCGTGTCCTTACCTTGCTGGCTATTCCCTACGAGGTTCAAAGTATTCAAAAGTGATATAAAGATGGAATTCAACTCTTTTCAAAATAACTATCCATTTTTATATTAAACCAGAGCAAATTTAAGAGAATTAAGAGTGCATTTGAGCTTATTTTTTAAAGACCTTTCCAAATATGTTATTATTTTTTATGAACTCTTTTTGGTGAAAAAGTAAGCTCGCGTTTGACAGTTTTGTACAGGAATCCCTATGTCGCATCTTATAAATAACACAGTGTATAATAGATCTGTATATGTGCGATAATGAATCGATAAATAATAACTTTGCTATATTATCTAGATGTCTTAAAGCCCTCATCGTCGCAGTACCAAAATAATATAGATTATCTTTATCAAAGTTGAGATGTCAATATAGATCCGATACATAGTTTGGTTATACGGGATGTTTACAATGGAAAGTTGATCTGTTCGCAACATTATAAAGAAACAGTAAACGACAAATATTTTATTTTATATCGAATCCGGTTGATATTTAGACAACCACGCGAATCACTCTAGGAATTTAGCAATTCTGTCTTTGTACACAAATATGAAGAAATCCTAGCTTAACTCCCGACTATAAAGCAACAGCAAAGTCGATTTACAACAAAGTGTGTTACATTTCATGTATTTTCTAGTATGTATGTATACACACAACACCACTAGCGCTTGAATTGTTATAGCATCAAAATCCGGCGAAGAATGTTTTATTCATTTTATGAAGTGGCGGGCATGTAGATACACGAAACAAATTTTTTATTGTTATTTTCTTTCGCGTAGCGGAAAATATAATATTTTCCGGTATCAAGAGAAACTTTGCATTACATTAGACGTTAGCCGAGTTCTTTAGTTGAGAGTTATATACAATGTTGTCGGGAAAGCGTGAGAAATTCCGTTGGAAATTACGATGTAGTTGAGGAAAGAGCTCGTGTAATTTAGAATTCGTGAATTATGTATTTTTTTGTGTTTAGGGGGACAAATTATGGATATTCCAGTACATTTTTGGTTATTTAGGTTACATTAGGCAAACGAAACTCTATACTGAGGGTGTGGAGTGCATACTATACAGTTTCTGCCAACACTGCCTCTCAAGGATCTATGGGTGGCGAAAAAGGGTAGCAGCAGTGGAGAAAACACTGTCAAAAAACATCCAAATGGGATGTATAAGTTTGGTTGTAGACTACGTTTCACATAAGAAGAACTAACTAGAAGTCTGGAAGCTACAGTCGTATGCGCGAAGAAGCTGCACATATTCAGATATTGTTATGTGCAGCTTCTTCGCGCATACGACTAGTGGGTTCTTCTTATCTGAAACGGAGTCTACATCGGTGATTAGTTCATATGAGGTATAATGTCATAAGCTAAGCTTGTTACTATAACCAAAGAATACACCAGCTAACAAGAAGTGAAGCCCGACGCAATCTCTTTGAAGTTTTGGTAACAAAAATATATGACCTTGAGAGACCGACGTTGACAGATAACTTGTAAATATTCTGAGAAAAGTAATCAAATTTGTTAAATATTGGCGATATAATTCGTAGTTACTCGTAGAAAAAAGCCTCGACATTAAAACATTCAGGTTCAGGAAATTATTTTTTATATGATTACTTACCGATTTATGTACTGACATATACACATTTACTACAAATTGTTTGTTTTGAGAGAATATTACTTGACAATTAAACCTCTGGGCCCACCACCTATTATATTTATTGTACGGGAACAGGTATTTTTTTCCATGAATATGTTCAGGGTTGTCCCCTGAATGTAAATCCAAGTTGGCGTCATGGGGGGGCTTCACTTCAGCCGCCATCTTGAAAAACACGTTTTAAGAAATACCTCTCGAACCGCTCATTATACGACAAATATTGTGGAAATTATTATTGTAGATAATAATATTTGCCATCTTTTTTATTCGAAATTTTTTTTTGTATAACGCATAGGTTTTTAATTATAGCGCTCCAAACTTTTTTCAATATGGTGGTTTTTGCTAAATATTTGGTTAATGGTCAATGATAAATTAAAAATGGTGGTAACTGAGTTATAAATTTCATTGGGATTTTTCCCCGTAGCACTTATAGTTTAGGAGCTGCAGCTTGGTAAAACTTGCACCTCGTACATTATCAGTGGCAATATTGCTCGTTATATACGAAAACCATTTCATAACGCATAAAATGGCACAAAGTGTTCAAAAAAATGTCAATACAGCTGTGTACCAAATCAATTAAAATTATTATTATGTGGAGAACAACTAATAATTCATCGATCTTTATTGTTGCTTAAAACGGTATAATCATATAAAATATTGTCAATGTAGCAAAAAACAATAGTACATCACGCTACATCGTAAGAATTGTTATTGTTATTCTTTATATTATTATTATTATTATTAATTAACATCATGCTTGTATTATGCTATTTTATATTGTACAGTATTATTTTGTAGAGTATATTATAATATATATACTTTATTTTCTCTGTCTAAAATTGTTGTCGAAATCACTAAAAGAAGAAGAATTTTACGAATGTTACTTCAAAAAAACGGACTCAGACATTTGTTATAATATAAAATGTAGCATTATTTTACGGGGCGAATCTTCGAATTTCGAATAAAAAAGATGGCAAGTATTATTATCTACAATATCGATTTCCACAATTTTTGTCGTACGATGTGCGTTTCGCGAGATATTTGATAAAACGTGATTTTCAGGATGGCGGCTGAAGTGAAGCCCCCCCTATGACGCCAACTTGGATTTACATTCAGGGGACACCCCTAAACATATTTAGAAAATATATATACGGGAAATACGGTTTGATGCTGGGGATTTATAAATTAGTTTGGCACCACCAGTCAGTCTCCGAGTACTCAGCACCACAGACTCTATGCATTTTCTGCTCTTAGTTGTATCAGTAGCACCTATCGGTTGGAACAATCATTTCACTAGGCTCTTCTTAGAGAAATACTGGAGAAAACTGCTATTACTAGTAAAAGTTTCCTGCACACTACAATGACAAATCCTGAACATGCAAACAGAATTTGCAGCGGTTGTGATGAAAAATGTAACTTTTATAACTATTATTCATGTCTTAAGGGGCATCCACACTATGCCACGATTTGCAGTTGGCAATGCTAAGTGGCAAAGCCAGCGTCTGTAAAAACGTCTACATATATATTGGTATTCATTTAGTTCAGTCGCCCAATGTACACAGAACAGGACGATTACTGTATAATAACTTTCCCATTCGTCCACTCCATTTGAAAGCACGTGCTAGCTGGTAGACACTCTGAATCACAACTAAAGCCGCGAGAGGCCGACATTTCAGCGATTTCCATTGGCACCCGGCTGGCTTATTGGCACGTGCTAAAGTACGCATCTACATCGAATCGGCGTTGCCAATTGGCAAACAGCGGCACAATGTAGATGCGTTTCTACATGGAAAATATATCTATATATTATTATTCTTTCTATTCTTATTAAGAAACACACTTAATGACATTCCAGAAATGAAATAGTATTCCCTTAGCCATGCGAGCCCCAATGATATAAAAATTGGTGCGCTCAACAGAAAGTTAAATCCATCCAATAATTTGTGCCCAATAAATGCTCGTTACTTTCCCATTTTCCCCTGAACTTTATCGTTTCACATACAGTTTGATTTCAATATGTCACTGTTTGTTAATGTTTGTGTCACTAAACTACGTAAGAGGTGATCAATTTTTGGAAGAAGCTTCCTTTGTTAGAATCCGATCCCAGTCGATCCTATTTTCAGTGTTTTTATCATGCTTCGAATGACTTGCCATTAACTTCAATACCAAAATTCAAATACGTTTAGGATTTTCAGAATAAAATTGTTGAAGACGAATTGAAGGAATCAAGTAACAATCATGGCACAGTTTTTCAAGAAATACCCAAGGGATTTTTTTCCGGGATATTAACTTTCCTCCAAGCAACACTTTCTAAGATTTCCAATTACAGCTAGCACATTCATCATGAAGGTTCTGCCTTCAGTGCCGTGTACTAAAATTAACATTACCTCTATATTATTTAACATTGAAAATAAATACACAAGAAGAGTTTTAATTCATTTTGCAGGAATTAGATCACAACCTTGTTTTTCAAGACACTGTATTATATATTGATAATCTATTTACGGATTCTTCGCAGTTTTTTGCCATTTTAGATTTAGTTGTTAGATTGCTGATAGCTTTAAGAAGAGCCTAGCTGTCTGTTAATATTTTAATTGCTTGTTTAGTCTCTCCTGATCTTTTAGTTGATAAATGTTCAGCAGCAATCATACCTGCGACGTATATGGACCAATGCTGATGAGCATTTATCTTTCTTGTTCCGTTTACACCATCCCTTGTGCGATGGTTTGGATCTCGGATTGGATAGACCAGATGATGTATCAAGGAATACTTGGGAGCATCACCTCAAACTCATTTGATGAAAAGATGTATAAATGTGTCCTTCTCAAGCATTGTTCGCAGTAATCGCCTTCGCATTTACAAAAAGGAAGAGAGAGGCCAGTATCGGCTTCTATTGATGCCGTACCCTCACTGCTCATTCACCCGGTAATATCTTGGAGAACTTGTCTTTCGACTGAAGTTAAAGTTAATATATCCACTGCAAAATACAATTGTATCCTCCTCCACCAGACTATCGGTCCATAGGTGATTGTTGGCCTTAAAACAGTTGTGTAAAGCCAGTCGGGTCGTATCTCCCATAACAGTTCTGCAATGCCAGAAATTTTCCCAGGGTCCTTCAACTCAGTTTGGAATTAAGTGGTACTTCCTGATTTTTGACACGTTTGGATATTTCCAGTTTTCCTCCTAACAATTGTACTCTACCTTGTAAAGAACTCTTCTATTTGTTGAAGCAACAAGTTTGGTTTTCTTTGGATCAACTTATAGGTTCTCTTTAAGGCCCTAGACTTCCATGATTCGTAGTGCGTCTTGTATGATATTCTGTCTGGAATTTAACATTGGTGACAATCACTATGTAGTTCGAAAAGTCCTGCGTCCATATGTCTTGATCATTTAACCTGCAGATTAACTTATCCAGAATTAAATTCCAAAAAATGATAAAAATACTCCACCAAGGGTCGAATGAGTTCACAGTTCTTGTGATAGGATGGGCTTTTAAGATCTCTTTGGTAGTGTTTGTTTTGGTAACTGCTTCGAATCTACCTTTCCTAAATCTGGTGAGTGGTGGAGATCTGAAGCATCTACCGCAAATGGATGGAACATGGTAAAAGTTTTAAGAATTTTTTTAATACTGTAACGTACACCTTGTATGATCTCACAGAGTTTAGTCTAACACGATTCCTATATATCTGTTTTTTCCGATTTGTTGAAAAAAGCGTCTTGTCTCTTTCCTATTAAGCATAAGACGGACCATCTAGATTCTTGAAAAAGTACGTTCTATCAATACAAAAGTATTTAGTTGGAGAAAATAAATCAGTATAGCGTTCAAGAATGGAAATTAAATAATTATTGTGTCCCAAATTAAAGCAAATCCAGTGTGAATTTTTTTTGTATTGTAATATAGCAAAGTGTGAATTTTGAATCAAAAAATCGATACTAACGAATAAATAATTGAGATTAGAGCAGAATGTGATACATTTTTGAGCTCTGCTTTCCAAACCCTTTCCAAAGAAGTATCGCACGACCCCCCTTGCTATTTGAAAAATCTGAGCTGTCAAGTGTAGGGGTGGAAAAAGTGACAATTTTTTTTATGTTATAAAACACCTCAATTAAGGGCCATCTACCAAATTCGACCTTGCACAATTATGCTTTGTATATTTTTTTGTTTCCCTACGTCCTCACGTTTAAGTTCACATAACGAAAATTTTATTAGAAATATGAAAGCTCCGCAAGATGTAGGTAGTCAAGCGGTCCAAGCGGATTTTGGTTCACGTACTACTTCTATAAGCTTCGTCAGTACTGAAGTGGGAGACCGCCGAGACCGGCGAGCGTTGTATCAACAATGGAACGGCACGCGACTACCGAAGCAGAGAGACAATGTCAGTCATAGAAGGATAAAAAAGCGAGAGATGGATTTTTATCCGATCTTTTAGTGGAAGCAACCGAATTTCAATAAGAAATTGTACGGTCATAAGTAATTTGAGGATTCTGAGATTTTTATATAGTATTCATAAACCTTCAAATTAGACTTCTTATATCAATTAGTTTTTCCATTTAATCCATATTTAATTCTTTACAAGGGCTCAAACTTTGCTTAATATGTGTAATTACCTCATGATTCGTATTTTTTTCAACAAAATTTGGTTAGCATTTCAAAGTTTTTATTCGATGAAAACTCCAAGTTCAACATTAATCTACATGATATATTTTTTCTTCATTTTCAATACATCCATTACCTTAAAATTCTTTGCCAAAAATACTTTGATATTTTGTCAAATCGCTGCCAATAGATTCCCCTTAAAATGAAAATTGACGTGTTCAAGGATTTTTCATCTTTGTCTCAGATAACGGAGTTTCCTAGGGGGTAAGACTCAATATCCGCACTGTATATTGGGGGAACATAGTTGTCTCTTTCTTTTAGACACCGGATCCCTTTTGCGGTATAATCACCAATATAACATTTAAAAAAATAGGCGAAACAAAGAAATTTATCAGACTATTGAAAAAGGAAAATCGAATGGGCTCAAACACAATCAGAGAGCTTGAGAAACTATAAACAAGTAGTAGCAAATGAATGTCAAAGCCACACTAAAAGTGTACTAAGACGGATGTCCTAAGATGACACTGCTGCCTTGTGAGCACCTCCAAAAGCTTTAAAACCAGTGGAGGAGCAAAGACGTAGATTTTGTGAAATGAAAGAAGATTCCTCCATTCCCATACTTAAGAAATGCATAGTAATACATCCTAGGGTAAAAGACCTAGGAGATAGCTGAAGCCGGATTCTTGACTGAGGAACTATATGATGTATTTTGTCTTTTTTATCTTTTCTGTTCACTTAGTTATTATATCTGTTCTCTTGGAACGTTCCACTCTCTCATTCAATAGTCTAGCCCCTGGATAGAAAACTGAAACACACTCAATCTACTTCCTCCAGGGAATAGGACTAAAGGAACAACTATAGTATCTGAAACTTTTCTTTGGAACCGAGCAGAAGAGACACAATGAATCTTTCAGGTGTCAGGGTGAACGTTATCCCCAAAAACATACATACATACATGTGACAACATTTGGGATGAAACTGTACAAATCTAGTTAAAATCCATTGGGATATATTAAATTTGTTCCTAGTTTTCTTCTAAGAATCCTGGTAAATTGATATATTTGTCCAATGATTTTATGCGTGATAGAATGACAATCGTTTAAGAGTCGATAATTTATATCCACACTCTACCAATAATGCGTGTCCTGACGAAAATGGGGGATAAGTTATCACTACCATTCTCGGCTTAACAAATAAATCATTGGAGATGTGTACAACGCAAATGAGAAATCGGGAAACGTTTGGAAAATAGGTTATCACAACAAAACACCGTCATATATCTGATATAAATTACACGTTCGAATACGAATATCGCTTTCGCCTGAACGGCAGATGTAATACAAAGTGGGTCACTGAAAAATGTCGTAGTTCCTCAATTTAAAATGGATATATTTTTCATGACACTCATATTTATTTAATTTTTCCATAATATTAAAACGGTATTGAAACGAACGGCTATATTAAATTTCACACGAAGACTATAATGTTCCCTTAATCCGACAAGTGAATTGGAAACTCTCCAAATGCAATGCTTCAATACTACAGTTAATTGCCACATAAAATAATAGAAGTATATTTGAAACAAAACTAGATTTATATAAATACAATTTTATTGGAAAATGTAAATTTAAATATAATCATATATTTACAGAATTTACAAAAAAAAACCAACCACGCAATGCAGTTTTTTATACAGGGTGTATCCTTGGGAAAGGGTTACCCTGTATATTATTTTGAAATTTGGTACACGTGATAAACATTACCTAGAAACTCCATCGAAAGCATCTCCAAAAAGATGATGCAGGTCCCGCTCAACAAAAAATTTCAAAACTCGTCTTTCCTAAAAACAACACCCTTTATATAGATTTTTTTGAATTCCTCTTTATAATTGGAAAAAATCGGATCTGCATGTTTCCTTTCTATTTTTCCGCAGACATAAAATAATATACAGGGTAACTCGGAAGTATGAGGTTCGAAAGAAATAGAATAAATTTATAAAACATCTTGGTTATAAAGTGCAGAAAAAAACATCAAATATAGGTTTTTAGAAGCACCATAGTGATCCCCATCTACAGATAAACTTTGGCCCTTTCCCAATGAAACACCCTGTATCCAAACTGCTGTTCACAACCACTGAATACTGTTTCACTAGGGTTTCCGCAGCTTTAATGCTAAAATGCCCTTGTGCCCTAGGACGCATGGATAATTGAGAAAGTTTAAAATATAATTTAATGAATAAAAATAGTATAATAAAGTGTAATTGGATATTGAGTTCTTTAAAACACGCGCGATTTTTCGAAATAGAGCAAGTGTTTTAAAGACCAGTTATCCACGAATACTTTACGCTATTTTTTTTATTGGTGCACTTTGTTATAAATACTACAACAACTAGAAATGGAAATCATAGAGGAAATAAGAACTAAATGTCAAATGGTTGAATTCGTGATGTATATGATATATACCTTGCGTTATCCTGGAAATGAGAAAAGCATAAACTAATTTGTATTTTGATGGAAGTTCAACCTTATTGAGTTCTGTGAATGTCAATAGTATTAATTTAAATACCATTTCCTAAGATTTGAAAAATCGAAATATTAATGTTTCAAACAATACCCCAACGGCACTTTCCATTTTAATTTATAAATTTGACATTGTTAAATATTAATCGAATAAAAGTTTTGACGTTACAAACTACTCCTGTCAGATCAATATTAAAAAAATTGTCATTTAGACATGATTTAGACCATAGATAAAGACTTCGTTTCTCGAGTTGTTGATGTTGCCACGGTAACCCTAAAACACGCGCGTGTTTTAAAGATCGACTTAAACACGCTGAGGCGTGCTTTAAATAGGAAAAATGGTCGAATAATATAAAAAGATATATTATAACTATTTTTGGTAGGAGTTTATTCTACATTATAAAAAAGCTAGCCACTCCGCCATATTTATCTTTCATGAAAATGTAACGATATACACAAAAAAGTTTAATTTAAATATATAGCCTATTAGTCGAGCGAATGAAGCAAAAAAGTTCGGAATTTTTTCCCTAAAGACGGATCGGAATGCGGTTTTTTGCATTCGCTTCGGAAAATTATTTGTAAAAAATGTACCTACTTTGTTCCCATTACAAATCGGGAATTGCATCGCTGCAGTCAAAAATGCCGCGCCCGGGGGTTTTTCGGGTGGCTGAATTCAAATATGACATCGGCGAACACTTCCGGAAACCTGGTGCCCCCGAACCTCGACCTGGACATCATCCCCGAGAACTTTCTTGACAATATCGACAAAAACAGCCCGGAAATTATTGGAGGCGTGTTTTTTGAGGCACGAAATCACGATTTCACGTCGAATACGACATTCCCACCCCCTGGTGCACCGCAACCTGCGCTTGAACATCGTCTAAGAGGGTTTTCCAAACCCCCCTCCAATAATTTTCGGGTTGTTTCTGGCGATATTGTCAGGAAAATTCTCGGAGAAGACGTTCGAGGACAGGGTACAGCGGACAAGGTGTTCAGGGGGTCGTTTCCCGCGTAAAATTCTGATTAAGCGGCTCAAAAAACCCCTTATAAGGATTTTCGGTTCACCTTTTTCGATTTTGTTTGGAAAA
>CAJUYG010006205.1:0-12526 GCA_910591675.1 Galerucella calmariensis
CAGTAAAATAAAAAAAAGCTACATTACGTTTGGTTTGAACCAGAGAAGTGGAAAAATCTAAGGATTTTTCAATTAAAATTATGGCAAAAAAAGTCTTCGCGGAGAGAGAACCGCTGAAGCTTCTACTGATTAAGCTAAATTATTAATTAACACTACGCTTTCGAAACAAAGGAATTTCTTAAATTTGTACGGAATTCGGATCTTTTATTTGAAGGATAAACTGCTGGAAATTTGAGTTTTAATAGAGCTCAAGCAGAAATTCCTTTTTATTTATAATAAAATTAGCTCCTATAAAGTGGAAGAGTATCGGTTTGGAAGTAGGTTTATATCCGAACCTACAAGACAAAAGGATACGAGGTGTGACAATAAAATAGTATATCACACATCGAGGTGGGGAAGAGTTTCATTACTGTCGAAAGATTATTATTATTATTAGCTATTATCTCGAGACAGGAATGAAACTTCCTACCGAGGTTTGTATACTATTTTATTTACAATCATCATATCCCGATCAAAATTAATAAATATTTGTTTCGTTCTGAACACACCTGAAATATTCTATTTGACAACTACTGTCACCAATATAAATAAATGTCAGATAAAGTCGGATGGATATTAAGTTCGCGAATAACGAATCAGGAAAAAGTCCTCCGATGAAGAATTGATGGATTGTACCTCTCCACAAATAGGTATTATAATATTTATCAATTTGTTATATTTTTAAATATGAAAAATATTCATCTGAAATAGATTAACGATCACATTATTTCAGGGGGCGGGGAGAAAGAGGTGTGTAATATGACACTTTCTAGCCTTCAATGACGTTAGTAATGACAGCATTACATATATGGTTGTGAATAAAATTTGTTCCACTACTGGCTGTGAAGTTGACAATTATTGCTTCTTCTAGCCAACTGAGGAGTTGAATTTCTCTATTAGTGGGGAATAATTTTTTCTATTAGGCATTCCAAATCACGTGACCCAATATGGCGTCTGCGGGCAAACAACTGTCTTGTATAATAAATAAATAATAAATTGTTTAAACGGCATTACTCCAAAGTTGTGTGAATTTGTGATTGTTGATAGACTTTTTAAGATGCAGACTGATTATTTAAAGACATTATTGTTGCGAAATCCAGATATTGGCGAGAGGTAAGCTGAAAATCCAATTTGTTTGTTTCCTAGATGTGAAGTGAAATATTTGTTTACAGATATCAAATGGCTTAAAACTGCTGGCACTGAAAAAAATTTTACAGCATCTCTGTTGGAACGACTTCCACAACCAACCACAAGGCACGTAGTTGGCGTAGTTGACAAATTCAAATATTTTGACAATTCAGAGATACAAGTTCAACAAAAAACATCATTTTGTATACGTAGAAGATTGTCTTTAGCATATTTGCTGCTTGAAATGACATATCGCTATGGAATTATTTGAATAAAAATGCCATTAGCTCAAAATTAGCGCTAAACCACAGATTATGAAGAGAACAGATACGAATCCCCGTAAAACATGAAACGATTTTCAGCTCCGTCGTCAATGACCTTGGACCTTTAACTCGGTATGGCCGCGATGTTGCCAGTTTAAAATATTTTCTGAATTTCTTACCAAATTGCACTGTTTACTCGGAGACAATAACAATTTCTAGTACCGGATCTAGTTTTTTGGAAGTTTTCACTACATCTTTAAGACTGCGCCATGAATTAAAACAATGATCATAATCGAATATATATTTATGTATTTATTAAATACCTATATGTACATTCCTATGATTTGTTATAAATAGTCATTACTCTTGGGAGATTGATTAATAAATATATTTTTAGATAACACAAATCATTACAAATATACAAATAATTCTTAATTTATTTATTATCAAAGGGAATACAATATACACCTATGGAAGGAAGAATTTTGATAATACTTTGTAGCACCAAAGTTAATATCAAAAATTTTAAAATTTCTTTTATCATAGGCCGGAATATTAAATTAAATACTCTCATCCCTTGGAAATCGACAGAACTTTATTTTTCTTTCCGAATAAAATTTATTTGGACAGTCTTTGTATGAACAATACACTCCGCCGTGATGTTTATTCACTTTATAAGAATAATAGTCTATACCACTATATTTTTATAGTTAATATTACCACAACGCACAATCGATTAGTCAAATAACACAATTAATATCGCCGATTGAACACCTTCAAACAATGAAGCAAACAAAAATGGCGTTATTAATTTTGAGCACAGATTACAAGTGATCTTGAGCAATCTTGAGCATGTTTTGATTATGTTAGGTTAGGTTAGCCGTCACCGTTATTGTGCATGGTTGCCAAGAATGTGGTTTGTGAAAAAAGTATATATTTATGGTATAATTTTTATACATTATAATATTTTCATTTGTATAATTCTTTTAATGTTAATAACATTGATTTAAAACAAGTAATTATCGAATATTTGTATCTGTATAACTATCACACTTGAAAAAAATGCTTATAAAATATTTGACCTATGATCGTAAATTGAAGAAAATATTATGCAAATTGACAACCCTGTTGACAAATTTCGCGAAGCAGCCCGAACGGAGTCGACATAATCGGCATTTAAATGGGTATGTCCACCCATATCTCTCTCTTTTTACTGTTCTCTGTCAAGCTTTCGTATCTGTTCTATTATAATCTGTGGCTAAACAAAAAATGACTATGTCATAACGGGTACGTTCATAATAGGTGTGTTCTTTTTGACTGAGATCTCAGCTCACTTCAGTTAAAGTGATAAGATGTGAGTAAGCACCAAAAAGAACGACCTATTCAATTGAAACGCGCGATGTGCCGTCACGTGAATAAGAAACATGAAACATATAAACATAACCTATCTGGAATCTGGATATCTCCGATAACCACGCTTGATTCATCCCCCCCACTTTATTTCCGACTCAAGTCCAACTCTTACAATCAAGGTATTGTGTTGTGAACACAATGCCGCTGCAATTTGTTTTTTCTCCAATTGCGCATGTGTTCAGAGTGAAACATAATCCACGTTTTGTAAAATCTTTGGATTTGGTCGTATAATTAGTTTCGTTAATTCGTTGCACTTGGTGATTTTAAACTATAGGAATAATGGTATTCCATTGCTATGTGTTTAAATTGTGATAGTAACAATAAAAAAGTTCAAATGCACCGTTTTCCTATTGAAGAGTTTTTTGTAACAAAAATAGTCAAAAGTTCCAAGTTATCACTAAACTGTATGTAATTTGACTTGGAGCTCAAGAATACAGTACAGAAATTGAATTTAGACGAACAACTGCTGTTTGAAGTTGAACAATTTGAAATAACTAAATGTTTTAACCATAAAATCACCTTGAAACATCAAGCACATTCTGCTAGTGTGCATGTTAATTAACTGAAAACTAAGGGGAAACAGGAACACATGAGTTTCTGTCGGGATTTAAAGGAATTATAGGTGCAGGATGCGTGTGTACAGTACATACGTCAACATGAACAATACACTTTGGGAGAAGTTTCTGTTAAAATGGTACATGATCTGGTGATTGTGTGTACAAGAGCATTTTCTTTCGTAGTAGAGATACATTGAAAACTTTAGGTGGATTGTTAATTGAATTTTCAAAGTGGAGAACTGTATTCGGTATAAATCATCTTTTTTTCAGTCATCCAAAAAAGTTGACGAAGCTTTTCCGGATTGTTGATTTTGTGAAAAATGATTGTTATGGACCCAACTGAAACTTTGCAGTCTAATTTTTACTAGAATTCTACCTATGGACACAAATACTTCCCCTCTACACCTTATTGTGGGGCATATTTATTTTCCTTTCCATTAAACTAAAAGTCCAAATGAGAATATCGAAATCTAACTTCTGCTAAAAGTTCGCTCGACATCTCTCTTAGACTGAATAGTATCACTATCGCAATCCCAAACTTGGGAATTTTACATAATGCACCACAAAGACGCCCTTCCAGTATTTTTCAGTATTTCCAGTCGTTGAAAAACGTTGACAACGAACTTTATTCCGGATTCTCGATTTTTAGAAAGTAAGTTATTGCTGTGAATCAAATGGCGACTACTCAACCAAATTTCCACCCTAATTTCACAAGAATTACTTTCTTCCGCATCTGATGTTTTCATTCACTGAACGTTGAAATCAATGATACTATATCTAGTCACAGAAATTAATAATATTTTGGTCACTTTTGGAACATCAAAATCAAAATAATAACTATTGTGGGAAAATATAAAAATCAAAATGAGGTAGTAACTATTTTGGGGGAAATACAAAATAAGAATAATAGCTGGCACACATGAAAAATCATAAAACAAAATTAAATTACATCTTCCACATATGAAAATCAATACACTAGAAACCTGAATAAATGTCATCTATCGGCTAATATACTGTTCGCTTTCAGACAAGACACTTCGTCGCCAGCTACTAGTGTCTGAAAATGTATTTTTATCCGTGTGATTCTTTTCAGACACTAGTAGCCGGCCACAAAGTGTCTCGTCTGGAAGCGCTCTTAATCTTCCTCTGTTTAGTCTGCATCTGTGAAACCTTGCCTCAGAGCCTTAGAAACTGTCAATACCATAGAGTAATTTATTATTTCTTCATGGTCCATTCTAAAAAAATTTGTTGTATCTTGTTCCAATTGAAAACCTTATAAAAGAGATGTTCTATTTTCCAAAAGAAAATCCTTGAAGCGGCTAACACAAAAATTAACATCAAACTGCTAACTTTAGACAGAGCTTTAATTTCTCGTAGTAGTATAATATATAATTCAAGATATTCTTTAAAATTCTCAACTTTCTACCTACATTACACTTTATATACATTCTATTATCATTACTATCATCCTGTCGTTGTCCAATTATCATTCTCGACAACCTCTATTTGGTTGTTTTGTCTACTTTACGCTTGTTCAAGCTCAACTGTAGAACTGCTGTCACGAAAATAGGAGGAATAAAATCGCTAAAATGCTTCTTTAGAAAGCATAACGATTCCCAGTGGGCGAGCCAACGAGAATGATACTTTTCGTCTCTCAAGTCTACCTTCTGCATCAGTGGCGTCGTTAAAATAAACTCCTTTTTTTTTCAATTTGGACTTTGGTTTGATTTTTTTTGTGAATCTACTGTTAGTTAACGGAATTAAAATAGTCCAGTAAACGAAGGTATCAACATGGGCAACTGGTCCAGCAAGAGCAATTTTTTTTAATTCGCAGGTTATGGTAGGCACATTCAATTCCCAAAATGTCAGGTACCTGACCATTGTGGAAGGGTGGGAAAATGGCTCTGAAATTCCAGAAAATCCGTTTTCCCGCGATATCTGCCGAGATTTGACCACTGGAGAATTATTGTTCCGACGCTAAATAAAGAGCAGTTCCTTACCCACAAAAATGATCCTCAGCATTTTTTCGAAAAATTAGATAGTTTTCGAGATAAATGTCCCGAACGCCGACCCAAAATTGAGCTCCAGGTCGGCTTATAGAGAGCACGCTCTGAGGGCATGACGTCCCCAAGTAAATTACTAATTTTTTAATAACTTGCGTGAAAATCAATATTTTGTAATGAATCAAAGTGCGGGTAAAAGAAGGGATCTGTGGCTACTAAGGAGTGTTTTTATCCACTCAATTCGTGCTCCTGGGTCATTGGAAAACCAGGCCAAAATTCGTCTTTGCTAGATTTTTTAATGCTTCCATGGATTTATTCATATTATTTTTATTAAGAGTTATTTCAGCCAATCCTATTGGATAATGGTTCTTTGGGGGTACTTTATTTATTCCGGAACAATGCTACCAATAATTCGCCCGTATTTTTTGAATAATGTGTTTTGCAAGAGGCGATTTTTGTGAATTCCTGGAGTTTTCCCGAGCGCTCTGGTTTATCGGGAATTTCTCGATGATTAACTGTCAAACCCGCTTATAATTGATATTGGGAGAAAGGTTAGAATATCCTCTTGTCGATGGTATAATTTTTTCCGGCCGAGACCCCTGGGCATTCAGGAAAATCGGGGAAATTTCCAGTTTTCTGAGGAAAGGCAGCTAGGAAGAATTTGTCATGTTAAGGTTCATATTAATCGTAAATTTCCGTAAACGAAGCCCTGCTGTCAAACATCAAAACCTTAATTCAGACGAAAGTATACATTTTAGGCATGGTGTGTCAGCCTGGTAAATGTTAGCAGAAGACTAAAACTATCCCTGTAGATATTTAATTTTTTAAAAGCGATACTTGCCAATGCCAATGGCAGATTTTGTTCTTGCGGCATGCCTCTTCGTTGCCGTCCACACCAGAAAGTTCAGGGTCACCCAGTAAAATGAGTACTTTTGTAGCCACTTCACACACAATAAGAATTGTATTGTCTTGTGAGATAAACACTATTAACCCTTATATGTATCTTTGTTTTTGAGGTAAACATTTACCAAGAACTGAAAAATTAATTGTGTCCACTTCATCTTTTCAGTTCACAAAGGAAGTTCAGTGACTAATAGTTCTGTCTTGACCAATTTCACTATATCCGTAGGCTTCAGATTGGACAAGGTATCTTTTTTCCAGTAGTCTTCCAGTTAGTTTTGCCCATATGAGCTCTTCAAAGAAACGATTAAGGCGGCATGTCCTGTTTTTAAAACTGGCTCATTGATAGGTTCTCAGAAGTATCTTTGATTGTCTTCACAATGGTACGATTTTCTCGTTTTTCCGGCTTTGTCTATTTTTTGATAATGTATATTTTAGCTGAGTCTCTCAACCATTAAACACCCCTAAAGCTGAGCCTGTTATGGCGTGAACATGAACTCCTAATGAACGTTTTTTATCGCAGAACGAGATCAAAACGAAGTTGGAAAGTCATTCCAAGAACTCCGTATATATTATTTCACTGATAAATGAAACAATATGAATATATCAAAGGTACAAAAGGAAAAATTCCGTTTAAACATTCGAATGAACACTTACTTTCAAAGAAAGAAAAGAAAGGAAGTCTACAAAGCAAATTGATTTATTCTGTTTTGGTTCACTGCGATAATTATTTCATCGCCAGCTACTGCGAAACCGGTTTTTGTCTTGGAGAATGAATTTATTTATTGTACCCACATATTTTTATGGAAAATTACGAGTCTAAGCTTTTATATTGGCGTCCCTTTTATTGAAAATATTGACATACCAGTGGAAATGCATACGAACACGTATAAGGAAATAAAATATGTTCTCTTTTTGTCCTCTCCGAAGTTGAATAAAACGTCAATGGAAGTGAATTTACTGTTTGGACCTTTACTGTGTAGAATCTACTCATATTAATGTTATAAATGAAACTGTTTCTAATTAAGGGCCGATTTTATAATATGTTAATAAAGTCGACTTTATGAAAAGCAGGTTTTTAGGTAAATTATCTTTTCTATCTGCGATGAAGTGAGTTCAGTTTCATAAATGTATCTTTATTTATCACTTTATGTCTCGTTTTTCATTGTGGGGTGTCCCCGAAATTTGGAGATTCATTTTTTCTAAATCTATGGTCTAAATCATGTCTAAATGACAATTTTTTCATCATTGATCTGACAGGAGTAGTTTGTAACGTCAAAGCTTTCATTCGAACAATATTTAACAATGTCAAATTTATAAATTAAAATGGAAAGTGCCGTTGGTATTGTTTGAGATATAAATATTTCGATTCTTCAAATCTTAGGAAATGGTATTTAAATTAATACTATTGACATCCACAGAACTCAATAACGTTGAACTTCCATCAAAATACAGAATAGTTTATGCTTTTCACATTTCCATGACAACGCAAGGTATAGATCATATATATCACGAATTCAACCATTTGACATTTAGTTCTTAATTACATTCATGATTTCCATTTCTTGTTGTTGTAGTAGTTATCGACCAGTATTTATAATTTCAAAGTGCACCAATAAAAAAAAATAGCGTAAAGTATTCGTGGATAACTGGTCTTAAGAACACTTGCTCTATTTCGAGCACTCCGGCTTCGCCGTCGTGCTCGAAAAATCGCGCGTGTTTTAAAGACCTTAATATCCACTTATACTTTAATATACTATTATTTGCTAGTTCAGTGTTCAGTGACGATTCTTTCATATTTTGTGAGTAAAGATATGGCTAGCGAAGGTTTTGTAAAAGCACAAACTGATAACTTGCCCAAAGTAGACTTATTTATGCTGCTTGAATTTATTAAGTCAAACAGCTGCTTCAATGCAGAGGAAATAAGAGGAGTTAAAGCATTATCGTAAGTACGATTTAAACCATGTTTTATACATATAATATATACCAACCATATTTCGATGTGTGGTCGTAAGAAAATGATGTTTTTATGGTTGATTCCTAGACATATAGGTACATAGCCTCAAACTATTAAAGAATAAAAATTACGAGCATAGAAGTAGGTACTTACATTGGAATGGTCTCCACAAACAAAAGAAATGCCCTTCTCTTAAGTGTATTTTTGTTTGCGTCTCCAGGTAAAGTAACAAATATTTTGTCTGGAGTTTTAATAGACGCTGGAACAGTGCAATACTTGGAATACAAAGTTTTTTTTCGGCTTTATCCATTTTTAAAGCTTTCAGAAACAAATTAGGTGACAAGAACTCGGAGCGTGATACACGAATAAGAACGTAAACAAATGACGTCACACCATGGGGCAGCCATCTTTATGACGTAAAGCGCAAATTTTATGATTTTTAAAGTCGTTTTAAAAGTAAAGTTTATATTTTTTTGGAAAGATATGCATGCAAGGTGTTAGGAGACCTGATAAAGCATCAATTCCCACCAATAGCAAAATTTATGCTTGTACCCTATTGAGTTGACGTAACAGGCCTGGCAGCTAATTCCTTCACAACATTTTGGAATTCAAACCTAACCTAAGCTAAATTTGTTTGAGGTATCACCTATAACAAAACTTCAGGAAATGACTGGTGAAATCTGCTATTGGTCATTCAAATAAACAAACAAATTTATTTCTATAACAAATACAGATTCCATTCCGCTTTGAAATAGAACCCATCCGCTTCGATCATTGAATTTTTTTTTTCATATCTTGTCACAAGACTTTCACTTTTAAGGGTTATTCTAGGTCTGTTTTGTGGCATTAGCTGCCTTGCCTATCGATTTCAACTAGCACTAGCACACAGGTGGATGGGTTTGAAAACCTATTTTTCCTACGATCACCACCCAAAGTAGACTTTTGCACACTCAAATCTAAACGCAAAGTTGATGTTTTCCGCGATCTGTCATAATTGACATTATTTACGCTCTAGAGCGTACTTTTCCGCTCGCCTGTTCTCAAACTAAAGAAAGGTAGTAAATAATAGATATATTAAAACAAAATGTAAAGCAGTCCGAATATTTTAGTTGAAATATTAATATTTGAAGATATTTCGAACGAAATTAATAAATATTCCTATATAAGGTGATCGTAGAAAAAATCTTGTGTGCAATTCGAGCAGAAAGTGCGTTGCCGCTTTCGGCAGATTGCCCGATTTCATTCTTGGTAATTTTATAAACTTCCACTTCTATAGTTACTCTGTAGTGGAGAAGATAAAATAAATTATTGATATCTAATGGTTCACAATAACTGCTCCATTTGCATTATGACTCCATCCCTACAATCACATTTTTAATAATGCTGCTCTCTGTTTAAAAAAAAATTTGCTTCTAAAAAATATTATCTTTTATCTTCTGATGTTTTATTTTAATAAAGACGCTGGAAAAGTAATCACATCCTTTATGATCTCATATCGTTAGTTTTGAAAGTTACAACAGTTGTTCGCTACGAGATAAAACCTAGTTATATTGTGGTTGAAATGTTGTATGAATACTAATTGCATTTTGGCAAAGTCTGTTAAATTTAAAATGATATAGTATTCGGAAGCGGAAATGCAAAAAGTTAATATATTGCTGTAAAACGTTTATATTATACTTTTATTTGGAAACATTTCCTTGGCTTGGCCACGCAATTTTGAAAATCTATTTATAGCAAATCATTCCAAATTATATAACGATCATTCAATAGGTAGATGAGATGGAAAGTATCTTTGAAGATCTGGAGAAAATTCTGTATGAGAAATATCACGAAACTCACACCTATTATAACAAAATAAGCCGGAACAATGGCCCTACGACCAAGCGAGCTATATTGGCTACACATGGAGAGGAAAGTAGAAACATCTTGTAAAATTTAAGTAAAGAATGAAATACTTGAAAACCTACAGTACATTCCCACCGCTCTTATAATCGGTTGATTGAAAAATTAAATTCAAAGTTCCATTTTATTCCTGTCGATGGATAACGGATCATTCCAGACATATTTGGAGCAATATAAGATGATTAAAATAAAACATTTTCCAGTATAGCCCAGCTTCCAAGACTGCCTAAAGTGTAGTTACAATCCTACTGACTGCGCCAGTTAATGTGATGAACATAAACTGCCGCTTACGTATGTATTCAAACGCAAATAGATAATCAATAAGTAGTTACACAACCAAGAAAAACCAAATTTCCGTTCTCCAATGTTATCGGTAATACGATAATTGAAAACGTCTATTATTTATGCTTGAATAAAAGGTGAAATAATTTGTAAACAAATACTAAAAAGAAATATCTAATAAGTATTTCTTCCGCTCCGGAAGTTTTGCGCTGCAAAATGAGCTTTCTTTTTATGTTCGGAGAATATCAAAGTTCTTTTGACTGCTTCATTACGAGAAATTTTTATATTTATAAGTTTCACAAAGCTTCGTTGGCTTTGACAGTAGGGGTATTTATAAAATAATGTTTACGTATAATTCCAGTTTTCATATGCAAAGGGCACGTTAGTTTACAGGGTCACGTCTTTAAGCCGATAACAAAATTTGTTGCTATTTAAGATTGCAGCAGTAGCAAGTAACATATCTGTTACTACATAACGCATATCTGAATGCCAGGAGATTATTGACTTGACGATGATTTCTTACAGGAGCTTGAATTCAATATTTAGCTTCGGACTCCATAAAAGTAGCAACGCTTACAAGGATCTGTCATTCTTGACTGTGGATAGTTTTTCCTTCAACACCAAGTTTTTCAGAAGTCACAGATGAACTAGATAAACGTCTTGAAATACCCAAAAATAGTCGCCAGTAAATAATTGCTTCAAAGACAACTTCAAAAAACAATAATAAAATGGCTGTCAGCATGAAACACCGTTTGTAATACCAATGGCATGAAACGGTCGTTGAGAGGCGACATAGATAAACAAGCCTGATTTTAGATTCTGCGCAAGATAGGTGGCTTCTCCTTCTTATGTAAACGAAGTCTATACCAGCTCCAACATTAAGCAATTTATTTTTGGTATTAATTATACTATTTTCTCGTAACTTTCTGGATATATACGCGATTTGAAATTGGTTGATAGTAATAAATCATTTTTAGCAGCCGATTCCATAGGCGCACCTACCTGACGTGCCGGTTTGAACCCTATTTATAGTAATCATTATTGTCATAACAGGTAAAAATAATTATGCCGAGAATTCCGGGAACAATTAATACACAATGTTACTTCAGGTTGTTACGAAAAAGGTAGGTAGGTAGGTAGGTACCTCTACTTATTGGTATAAAACTGTGAGTCATTTTAAGAGCGAACAAACCTAATGCGAGTATTCTAGGACACACATTTGGGTAATTTTTGAAAATGGAGAGTCTTTCAGGATTTATTCCAGTTAAGCGAGCTGCGAAATCAGCGCTAAGCATTAGTGAAAAGATTATTGTGCTTAATGTATTTAATGCACTTAGATATCAAAAAAGTGCAATAAGTATCGATTCTACAGTGGAACTTTGTTCAAAGATGACAGGTATTGGAAAAGCAACCATCTACAGGCTGATGCGGGAAGAAAAGACAGGAACCGTGACGCCACCCAAAACCATCTCCAGGAAGGCGAACAATACCGATCGATGAGGACGAAAAGGCCATCATAAGACGAAAGGTGCATTCATTCTATTTCAATAAGGAGATCCCTACTTTGGATAGAGTTTTAGGGGCAGTAAAAGAAGACTTTCCTGCAATCAAGAGAGATAAACTATGGAAAGTTCTAAGAGAAATGAATTTTAGATGGGAAAAACATAGTCGGAAGTCTCATTTGCTCGAAAAAGATGAAATAGTGTGTTGGAGACGTAATTATTTGAGAAAAATAAGACAATTTCGCAATGAAAACAAAACAATTTTCTATTTGGACGAAACATGGCTGAACGAAGGCTACACAGTTGGAAAAATATGGACAGACAAAAATGTGACTTCTCACCGGCAAGCATTTTTAGACGGTCTATCAACAGGAATAAATCCGCCCTCTGGAAAAGGAAAACGATTAATTATAACTCACATCGGTAGCTCCAATGGCTTTTTAGAAGGTGGACTATTATCATTCCAAACAGTTCGTACAGGCGATTACCACGAGGATATGAATGCTGATGTTTTTGAGGAGTATTTCGAACAGATGATAGAGCTGATTCCACCTGGCTCCGTCATTGTGTTAGATAACGC
>CAJUYG010006206.1:0-12524 GCA_910591675.1 Galerucella calmariensis
AAACCTACAACTACAGCTAGTACCACAACCAAACCTACAACTACAGCTAGTACCACAACCAAACCCACAACTACAGCTAGTATCAAAGATGAAAATGATAACTAATGCACCAATCAGAGTGATACGTGCACTTTGGAGTTAGGTTAGCAGGATTAAGAATTTAATGTTCTACTTATCATTAAAAATGTATATATAATATAATATTTTTGCTTGACATACCTAATTGTTTTTGGCAAAACGAGTTTAAATTTCATCAGCACCGTTCCACCATTTTATGAGCAATATGACATGTATTTCTTCGCGAATACTGACATTTTGTTTAGACAGCACCAAATAGTCCATAAAAGATTACGAAGTTGAATGCACTAACTAATGTTTATATAAAAATAAATTCACTTCTTAGATTTTAAAATATTAAGATGAATAGCACATAATAAATAGTAAGCATCAGTTTCCTTCCGATTTCTACAGAAGCAAATCTGATTCATATATGTAGGTATAATTAATTTTATTTTTGTTAGTTATGCTTGGAAAATTCCAATTTCACATCGAAAAGCCAGTCGTCCTGTGAATGTGATGGGTAACTCTGGATCCAAATATGTCATTCCCAAACTGAAGGGATGTTGTGGTTTTTTTGTAATCTACGAAGATAGAGCTATTAATTTATTGTCATCTTTTTATCATTTCCATTTCAGTAATTTGAAATCAATGTCGAGCTAGTGCTGGTACGGAAGTCGGTAAATCACTGATTTAAAGTGATGGTGCAATTCCCCATATTGTTTTTTATTCCACTTCTGGTATCGGTGAGGATTTTTCAACAAAAAAGTATTACCTAACCTCTTGGAACGCTACCCAAACGTTAAATTGATAATTTTAAAAAGATTCTGGTTCGATTTCCGAAATTTTAACAAAAATATCAATTCATCATGTTCCATTGTTTATACTGTATGCTCCATGTCTTCCTTAAAGGGCTGTAGTTCCCTTAGGAAGCATTTTTGGATTGAGGTGATTTGAGCTAAATCGACTTAAAATCACCTCTTGTACCTGGCTTTAAAATTACTTTTCCAGCTTACCCTCACTCTTGCTCAATTGCGTATGTCTAACCATTTCAAAATTAAATTTATATTAAATGGTATTGGATACATTATTGACCCTGAATTGGATTGTACTGTTTGCAATATTCATAAAAAGGAAACTATTTTCCACTTACTGTTTGATTGTCCGATTTTTACAACAATGAAACGGAATATCCCTGGCCTTGAAAATATGAACTCACTGCTTCTTGCCTTGAATAAAATCACAATTTTTGAGGCTAGGAAAATTGCGGAATACATTTGGAATATACTGAAATTACGCCAATTAGTCTTAAATGAATAATGTTTTGTGTGTAGTTGTTAAGATTCGCTTAACCTTTCCCCTTTTAAAAATCATTTTTTTATATATAGAATTATACCTATTGTACCTTGCTGTAACATTGTTTCAGAAGCAATAAAATTATTCATTCATTATTAAATCACCTCTTGTAACTGTATTTTTCGTTTGACAGGAGAGTTTCTGGGCACCTTGTATAAAGGAAGTTTCTCCAAATTTTTTTTTTAATTTGGTACTCATAGCAGGAGAATTCTTGTTGAATTAGTCTGACTGAGTTTGGGCATAAACAATTATTATTTGTGATTTTTCTTGCATGGTATACATTTTGAGAGAAAACACCTTAGTTTGTTTGAATATAAAAGACCTAGTGACATTATCAAAGAAAGCGATTTGCCATATTTTTTTTTTTTTTTTGGCTTTAGGGCTGTACCCATGCAGCCAGAAACTATTTAAGTAATGAAGAATGGCGCAGTAAGTCAGTAAGTCTGAGTGTACTAAAGGTCTGCAAATAGTGTATTAATTGTGGGAAAACAAACAAAAAAAAAAACACAGACAAAAGAAAATTAGGTATTTGCTATATTAATACCTCTCAGTTTATTAATGTATTCACTTGAAAATCAAATAAGTTCCACAACCTTATCACATAAGTTTATGTTTATAATTAGTTAAAGTATCAAAATTGACATTATCTAATATAATCTTGAGTTGGAAGGTCATGATTAACAAAACGACAAATTAGACGCATAATGTATCGAGATAGTTAAATAGAATTCGCTCAGTGCGCATAACGAATAATATGCAATTTCAAATCAGTCATTCAATTCATAGTATACAGTGCTATTCAAAAGTCCCCTCCCCCCTCGTATCTTTTGAAAGGCTACACTTACATTAATAAAATTTGGAGGGTGGACATAAAATGTTTGTAAACTTCTCTACGAATGGTAACAGGTGACGTGATCCGTCAAAATTAGTTTAAACCCAAACAAAATTAATATGTCAATGCCTTTCAAACGAGATATCACTTGTCATAAGGTCCTATTTAAAATTATTGGCCAGAGTGGCATTGTGACGTCATCTTTTACTATTACGTCACCTGTTACCATTCGTAGAGAAGTTACAAAACATTTTATTTTCTTCTTCTTCTTCCTCTGATTCTTGGCCTCTTGCTTTGCAGCATCCGGCCAGGTTCCTTCTAAAATGTAATTTCGCGAAAAGTAACACTTTATTTTCACCCTCCTGATTTTATTAATGTAGCCGTTCAAAAGATACTAGGGGGGGGACTTTTGAATAGCTCTGTATAACCGAGGTGGGAAGAGTTTCATTACTGCCGATAGATGAGCTATTATCCAGAGACAAGTGTTTTCAAAAAAAATTGTTGTATTTTTTTCAGTAACTACCAGGTACTTATGGTTGGAATATGTAACAGGAGCTAATTTATAAAACAGCAGTGCATCTAAGATATTCGCAAGAGTAGGATCGTCAACTCTGATGAACGGACCCGAACCTGCTGTGGGCATCCCCAGATGCTTAACGAGGTCATGGTTAAAAGGGTGGTTGAAAGAACAACACAATAAACACTGGAATAATACGACCAGGCAAATACATGGAAATAAATTCATAAAACAACCATCAGAAAAAGTAGCGAAAGAACTGCTCTCAATGAGCAGAAACAAACTACGCACCATAACGGGGCTACTTACGGGACACTTTCCCACAAAGGAGCACCTAAACAAAATAGGGCTGTACAACGAAGACCTTACATGCAAAAGATGCAAAAAGGATACCGAAACAGCTGTGAGTCGCTGGACCACAGAAGGCAGAAACTGTATGGTAGACCCCAAATGACTCCAGAAGATATCTACAACCAACCAGCAGAAAACCTGTATGAGCTAATACAGGGAACGGAATGGCTGAATAGGTTGTAGTCAGAACACTAGGAGTATCCACAATAAGCCCAGGAGGCTGAGGTGGTACCGGCGAAGGGACGGCTCCTTAGAAAAAAAAAATATTTGGAGAATATTGTTGAAAATATTCGTCCAAACTTTTCATTTTATCAATGAAAGAATCAAGCAGCGAACAAATTACGAGACATGTTCAAAATTTTATCCATTCACATTTTATACATAGTTTGCAACGTTTTCTCATCGAAAATCGCATACCTTGGAAAGACTGTAGCTGCATGGATTCTCTCTATTTTTTCAAATAAAGTCACAAGTTTGGACAAATATTTTCAACAATATTCTCCGAATGTCTTAAATGCATTGCTGTTTTATGAATTAGTATTTATTATTGAAAAAGAGGAAGTTTTTTTTTTCAAATCAATTATTAAAAAATGATCTTGCAGACTTCATGAAAACACTAAATTTCTCGAGAACCACAAATTTTTTGATATATGGAGGCCATTCGTTTTTCACGTGAAAACCCTTGAGGGATACAACATTGGATGAAAATTGCTTCAAATGTCAATGGCGTGAAAAATGGGAGGAGGAAGGTAACATATTCTTCCAAATCCACACCACTGGATGGAAAATTTAAAAATATTTCCCCATCATAATGTGCCCTTTTAAATTTAAAAACAACCTGCCAAATGTCAAATCAATTTATCAATCTATTTGAAAGTTATCGAATTAAAATATTTAATTTTTCAAAACTTCAACACCCTGTATTTCGAAAAGTAAATGTGCTGGACCCCTTAATCATCATATCATCACATCCAATTTTACGAGAGGTATCTACATGTAAACGTTGTAAGTGTAATTTGAAAACACTTTGTATAAAAATATTGTTGAGGGTCTATCTACAATAGCGGTATTCCTAGCAACTGCCTTCTTTTGAAAACACTAGAAGGCATTAGATTAAGAGGTACTGCACATGCTTTTTCCAAAAGTTATTTAACAAATCGATCTTAAAAAGTGAGAGTGTCTAATAAAAAATACAGTAAAGGAAAGACAATTGCTTGTGGTGTACCACAAGGTACGGTTCCAGGCCCTGTTACATTCAATATCTATTCAAATAACTTATTAATAATTAGGAGTAAAAGTAAAATATTTAGCTTTACAGACCATTCAGTTCTGATATACAGTGATCAAAATTGGTACGATCTAAAGTTAAAAATTGGAAATTATTTGAATTATATGAAACAGTGGTTTGATTATAGTCTTCTTCCAATCAAGTACAAAAAAAAACGGTTCACCTGCTATTTGCATCCTCAGAACCATATCTCTCGAACCACACCATCAATTCCAAAAAAATACCAGTATCCAAACTGCCCAGCAAATAAATTATTGAGGTCCAAACAAGAAGGATCAATAAAACCACAATTTTAATATCGGGACAAATTGTTCAGCAACTAGTTTCGGTACAAAATTACCATCATCAGGCTACAATAGAAATGTTATACTTATCAAAAAGATCTCATGAGATAATGTTAACAGTTGAGACAAAATACATCCATATTATCGAAATAAGATGGAAGATTTTTGACATTGAATAAATATCAACTACAAATTATCTTAAGTCAAAAGTAATATTAATATATAAATAATAATACAGTTACCTCAATGAAACATTAACAACAGGAAGATATTTAATTTGCCGTCAATCAATATTATTGTTTAGACTAGTAAAAGTGGTTCAGAAAGAAAAGTAGAATTATTCGGAAAACATGAAGGATTATTCAGAACAATATAAAAAATTGTGAAAATGTAGAAATACAAAATTGGAGGCATTGAAGAATATTAATTTAAATTTACATTTGGAATATCCAAATGGATAGTTATTGAAGAGAATTAGTACCGAAGTATGAAATTGGGGTACTAAAATCTTGAAAGGGACTAACAGACCCCTATTAGCGACTGAAATTATCGAACTCATTATCAAAATGGAAATGAGATAGATCATAATGGATTCTAACTAGTGAAATATCCATTTATAATTAGAAAACTTTTAAGAAAATTCAACATATACTATGTTGAATGGAAACGGATGTATAAAATTAAAATGGATACCAAACAATGACAGATATCACTAATACCAAAACTATAACAATAAAATTTCATTGTTCTGATGAAATTGGCAGAACAACCTATAAAAATTAAATTGTCAATGTTTCACTTACAAAAAGGAAGAAGAAGAACAAATAATGATAATCTAACCTAAGTTAGGTACTACAACTACACATATGAAATTAAATTAAAACAATATAAGAGTCCAAATCATTATGACAATCATTATACAAAAATTGTGAATAATTGTTAACAATCAGAAGTAACTCAATATTGAGGTAGATGTAAGAAAATATAGTTCTCTGCAGAAGAAATCTGTTCATTTGGACGTGGTGGAACTTTTCTTTCTGAACCACATTCACTTGTCTGAACAATAATATTAATTGACGGCAAATTAATTATCTTCCTGTTGTTAATGTTTCATTAAGGCAACTGTATTATTATTTATATATTAATATCACTTTAGACTTAAAATAATTTGTAGTTGATATTTATTTAATGCCAAAAATTTTTCATCTTATTTCAATAATATTAATATATTTTGTCTCAACCTGTAACATTATCTCATGAGATCTTTTTGATAAGTATAACATTTCTATTGTAGCCTGATGATGATAATTTTGTACCGAAACTAGTTGCTGAACAATTTGTCCTTTTGGTGGACAATATTGAAATTGTGGTTTGGACTTTGAGTTTCATTGATCCTTCTTGTTTGGATTTTTTACAACCACATTGGAGAAATGGATGAGCTCTTGGAGTTAAATTATTGAGGAATTATGATAGACCCACATCTTCAGTGGGATAATCATATTATCAACTATTCATTTTTTCTCTTATTTTTTGGGAATCAAACCACAATGACGTTTTTTATTTTTTATTTCGAGTGTGAGTCTAGATCCAGGTGACCACACGGGGTGACAGACCCCATGTGCGTCCCAATGTCCTTCAACACTGCTCATGAGCCACATATGCTCTTTTTGCTCTGCTTTGTAGGTGAGAGTTCCATGTTAGTTTTCTGTCAAGGGTAATACGAAGGTATCTCACCTTTTACGAGAAGTATAGTTTGCTTTTGAAGATTTCGGGAGGTTTTAAACCCGATAGACTCCTTTTTCTGGTGAAAGGGGCCATCTCAGTCTTCCTGGGATTGATCGACAGTAAGTTCCCTTTCATGGTGTGTATATTGTACAAATTTAAATATTTGACATGATATACAATATAAAATGAAACTAATGATTAATCGAAGTTTAGTTGAATCTCAACCGATTTACGGTTTGGTCAGCTGGGGTGGAGTGGCGAAGACTTACTGTAACATCCTCCAGGTTCCGCAAAAAAGAATCCTTGAAATTATTTTTGGAAAAACGAGAAAATACAGCAGTAAACTTCTATTATACTGACACGAAAATATTAGACATTGGAAAATTATATTCTAGAAAAGCGGTATTGAAACAACATAAACTCAAATCAATCCCACATATTCAAACTCACAATTACACGACAACAAATAAACACATTCTCACCTGAATCCGGCAATGAAAAATCAGTTGGGCGAAAAAGCTATTTATTTTTTGAACCCAAGCGATATACTTAATGCTATACCCTATCCAACTATATGTGAATAATAATAATAATAATAATAATAATAATAATAATAATAAATGCTTTCATTGGCCAAACATACAGTGCCTACAAGTGAAGATATACATAAAAAGGTTCATTATGTTACACAGCAGTTTGCCAAATGACAGACTTCAAATTCCTTGAATAAATCAAGAATTTGCTCTTCCACTCAACCAGTTAAATACTTATACTTACCTATACACTATAACTATGAATACAATTCAAAAATGGAGTCAATAGATCCATTACGAAAAAGAGAATTACAAATCAATTATCATCTAATATTAACATTTTGTGTAGAAACCAGAAATTACAAGTTTTATTACAAATGAAACGATAATACCATTTCATTCCAAAGAAAATAAAATTAATATAGATAATATAGGTATCCATCTTCCATTACGTTTTTGAGCTACCATTAAGCAAGTTACTTTTAATTTCACGTTTAAATTTATTCAATGTGACTACTTTTAAATAATCGGGTATCCAGTTCCAAATCCTAACTACATTGAATGAGAAGCAGCCCTCAAATAAGGCGGTTGAATGTTTAGGCATCGTTAAGCGATGTTTAGCGAGGTTTAGATTGTGTACGTCGGTTCTAAATCTAAGTTTATTGTACAAGTACGAAGGTTTTTAAGTATGTAAAATTTTATAGTATAATACACATTCACGTACCTTGCGACGTTCTTCCAAAGTAAGCCACTGCAGTTCTTTATAATAGGATGAAGTGGGTGGTTCCCTTCTTAATCCACATATAAACCTGATGCAACAGTTCTGAATACGCTGTAACCTTGTATGTATGTATGTGTGATTTTTGGGGTGACATTCACTGAGACCTAAAAGATCTATTGTGCCCCCTTACTTCTACTCAGTTTCTGAGGAGAGTCTCAGAAACTAATAGTTCCTTTAGTCCTATTTCCCGGAGGAATTTTAGGATATCTGCAGGTTTCAACTTAGGCAAATGTTCCTCTTCTATCCAGTAATCTCCCAGGTGCTGTGCTCTAGGATTCTGGAGTGCTGTGCAGTTGGAAAGTATGTGGATGGAGGTTTCTTCTTCCATTCCACAATATCTGCATTCTTCTTCCTCTACTATTTTGAGCTTTTTCAGGTGCCCATTCAGGCGACAATGTCCCGTTAGGATCCCTGTTAAAACTCTTAGCGCAGTTTTACTTTGACTTATGCATTCTTTTGATCTCAACAGGTTGTAGTCACCCAGAAGAGTCTTTGATTGTATAAGCCCTACTAGATCTTTCCAATGGTCAGATCTTCTCTTTTTCTCGGCTTTACTTATTTCTTCCAATATTACATTGGGGCTGATTCCGCAAAAGGGTTCGGGCCCTCGGAAAGGTATTTCAGTCCCCCTCTTTGCTAGTTCATCTGCTATTTCATTTCCTTCTATTCCAGTGTGTTCTGGAATCCATAGTAAGGTGACTATGTTGTTCTCGCCTAGTTCATTGAGTTTGTCTAGGCATTCCCACACCATTTTGGAACTGATTACACAAAAGCTCAGTGCCTTAATGGCTGCTTGACTGTAACCTTAGTACGTCTCTTTTTAATAATCTAGTCCCAAAAACCGCATCGCCGTAATTTAACTGTGATAATACAAGTGATTCACATATCATTTTTATTTTTTATTGTGAGCATTGTCCGGCTGCTGTATATTCATTTGAGATAAGCAAAGGCGCGACGAAAGATTGAAGTTACATGGGACAAATAGCGTAAATCGGAGTCAATAATCAATCCTAAATTTTATGCACTATCGTCTATATTAATAATATTATCATCCATTTTTAAGTTCATTAATCTTAAGAACATCTTCCTGGCCATTGGCTTTCCAAATAAAAGTGGAACCGATTTAGCACTATTCAGTAGTGATAGACACAAATTATTGGATATAGCTACTAGTGACTTTAAATCTTCATTTACATGCTGACACAACACAACCACATCTTCTTCCTTAAAAGAATAATACAACTGTGCATCATCCGCATAAAAATGAGACGAGCAGTGTTGCAATTCCTTATATAATACATGTGTATTTTATGTGAAGGTACTAATTTTGAAAGTGCATGAATGTATTACCAAAACAAGTAGACACTATTTACAATCTTATCAGAAATAATAACTGATAATAGTCGAGCGGATAAAGCACAAAAAAGGCTCAAAGTTCGGAATTTTTTCCCTAAAGACGGATCGAAATGCGGTTTTTTTGCATTCGCTTCGGAAAATTATTTCTAAGAAATGTACCTACTTTGTTCCCATTACAAATCGGGAATTGCATCGCTGCAGTCAAAAATGCATGCCAAAAATGCATAAATGTAAAAACTCTGTATATAAGAGTCAGAACTGGCTCAAATCGGGTACCCGGGGGTTTTCGCGCTGATTACGATTATGATGTTGAAATTGACCCCCCGGACACCTGGAGCTCAGGAACCGATGAACCTCGTCTACGTGGGACTCTCCAAGAAATCACGAGGGGAACGAAAAAAACTACGCGCCCGGGGGTTTTTCGGGTGGCTGAATTCAAATACGGCATCGACGAACCCCCCCCACACCTGGTGCACCCGAACCTCGACCTGGACGTCATCCCGAGAATCACAATTTCACGTCGAAAACGAACCTTCCACCACCTGGTGCACCGGAACCTGCGCTTGAACATCGTCTCCGAGGGTTTCCCAAACAAAATCGAAAAAGGTGAACCTAAAATCGTTATAAGAGGTTTTTTGGGCCGCTTAATCAGAATTTTGCGCGGGAAACGACCCCCCTGAACACCTGGTGCGCTGTACCCTGGCCTCGAACGTCTTCTCCGATAATTTTCCCGATAATATCGCCAGAATCAACCCGAAAATTATTGGAGGGGAGTTTGGAAAACCCTCGGAGACGATGTTCAAGCGCAGGTCGCGATGCACCAGGTGGTGGGAATGTCGTTTTTGACGTGAAATCCTGATTTCGCGCCTCAAAAAACACGCCTTCAATAATTTCCGGGCTGTTTTTGTCGATATTGTCAAGAAAGTTCTCGGGGATGATGTCCAGATCGAGGTTCGGGGGCACCAGGTGCCCGGGGGTGTTCGCCGATGCCATATTTGAATTCAGCCACCCAAAAAACCCCCGGGCGCGAAGTTTTTTTCGTTCCCCTCGTGTTTTCTTGGAGAGTCCCACGGAGACGAGGTTCATCGGCGTTCCTGAGCCCCAGGTGTCCGGGAGTAAATTTCAACATCATAATCGTGATCAGCGACCTCAAAAACCCCCGGGTACCCGATTTGAGCCAGTTCTGACTCTTATTTACAGAGTTTTTACATTTATGCATTTTTGGCATGCATTTTTGACTGCAGCGATGCAATTCCCGATTGGTAATGGAAACAAAGTAGGTACATTTTTACAAATAATTTTCCGAAGCGAATGCAAGAAACCGCATTCCGATCCGTCTTTAGGGAAAAAATTCCGAACTTTTTTGCTTTATCCGCTCGACTATAATGTTTCTATCAATTTCTGTTTTATTAATTTCTAATGATGGTATATTTAATAACCTCATTGGTTGGAGCGACGTTGAATAACTGAAATTAAGACAATAGTATATTATTCAACGATCAACGATCATAACCATTAGATGAGAGTTACATACACTATTTTTTCTACGAAGAAATTTGATTTAAAAAAATATATGAAAAAATGTACTACCCGGGAGACTCGAACCCGGAATGTACAGATGAAAAAACCTCATGCAGCGCCTTTACCCACTGCGCCACGGGACCACGGTTGAACTGATAGCATAAGCTGTTATACAATATTGAATAAATTATTATCAACAAAAATAATAAGTTTAAATATGTATTTCCCTTGGTCAGTAAGTATTTTCGGTCTGGTGGTCGACATTTCTTTTAAAAACTAACGCAAAAGATTTAAACTGTCATAAAACACTGTCAAACATTCTACAGAAAATATTGGGTCTGTCTACTTGGGTATTTGAAAATCTATATTTCCATTGGACAATTTTTCAATTTCACAATGAAAACCAGTGTTATAATGAGTATCACTATAAAACTGAAAATTGGCATTTAATTGACAACTTAAAGTATAGGAGTAGAAAATAGTATATTATGCAATGAGCACAAAATGATGCCCATTTTGCACGGGGATGAAATCAGCAATTCATACGAGTGCAAAATGGCCATTTTGTTGCGAGATGCATACTATACTTTTTCCGTGACAACATATCGTTCACGTTTAATACATGCATACATTGCAAAAACTTTGAGAGAAATAAACTGATAATTTTTCATTATTTCGAATTCCCCGCTAATGGGCTTTCTATCAGAATTGATATATGAATTGAAGAAATATGTAAATTTTTTTCATTGCTATGTTTAATAGGTACACAGAAATAGAAGCCTATAAATATGTATTTGAAGAAAACAACTATGGAATTAATCGTTACCTACTTAAACTTTGACAGAAACGATCTGCTGACATTTCATCAATTTGTTGGTGGACGTCATAATTTGACAAGCCGTAGTCGTTGTGATTTAAGAGTGAACCTAAACCTGACACGAAATATTTCATTTCGCATTTCTTGCTCAGCAACTTCCCTAGCAGCCGATGCAAAAATGGAATTCTGTACAAAATATGCTTGTTTATAATTGAAGATACGGTTACAAAATGAACATTTATCGAGGTTGTCGTAAAAAACATTATTGTCTATTTGGTACCTACTTGATAACATTCATTCGTCACCCTTTATAAGTTTTATATCTACGATTAATGGGGACATAAAGCAGTTCTTTAAATAAATCACTTATCCTCATCCGTATACGTAACGTAACGGAGATACGTGATTAATCAAAAAGAAGAATAACGCAAATGCGTTCTTAACGTAACCATATTTGTGTTTTAATTTTGAACCTAAGAAATAGTGAGTACTTTTACATTGACATCTACTGAAAATGAGTCTTTCTTAAAGTGACCTTTCGCGTTTCTTGGTCGTTTGGTCGTTGAAATACGCGAACACGAAATGCAATAGAGCAATACATACGTTAGGTACGTGTGACAGATTGATACGTCTCACGTAACGTAACGAACCCCACGTATCGCTTCTGCACATGCGCATTGTGATACTTATACGGATAAGTGGTGATTTTTAGAACTGCTTCAAGTCCCTAATATTTCATCCACGCAAACAAGTCTTGTAGGCTTCGCCAGTGTATGTATTTATTTCGCATAAAGTCGTTTGTTATGTGATCTATGTAATTGAATTATGTGTTAATGAATATCTCCATTTTTTTTATTATGTAATATGAACTTATGTATTTATGAATTTTTTTTTAAATTGTAGGAACAAATTTGGATTGTATCAAGTCGATTTTGAGTCGGAAAACAGGACCAGGACGCCCAAAAACTCTGTTACATTCTATAGAGATCTAATAACGACCAAATGCTTGGGCGATTGTTCAACCACGACTACTACCACAACTTCAACCAAACCCACAAGTACAACCAAAACCACAACTACAACCAAAACCACAACTACAACCAAAA
>CAJUYG010006208.1:0-12519 GCA_910591675.1 Galerucella calmariensis
GTTATTACACATTTAATGATCTAATAATTCAACCGATAATTCTGAACACCCTGTAAAGAGATGTTTGGTACTCAATCGTGGAATACATTCAACGAATGTCCGACTCTTGAGCTGTGAGAGAAAATTTGCTAAAATTTATTATATCAATGAGTTATTAATTTTTTTCGAAATGTTCACATTTTTAAAAAAGTCAGCATAACTCGGAACCCTCTGTATTTAGGTATGGGGAACCATTATGAAACATTACTTTATTTTTTGAGTACAATCAGAAAATGTTAGAGGAAAAGATGCAAATATGGGCTGGTCTCTTAATATGGGCTAGGTAGGTTTCTAAGCTATTCGATGCAGATCTCTACATCTGACTATCGCAAACGGTAATTGGGGAAGTTAAATGTTTACCGTGGAGATGGCGCCACAGTAGAAAATAGTTTAAATTTATAATACGTGTTTGTCAGTTACTGTGAGTGTCAAAACTTTTTCGGGTAAGTTTATAAATTCAATTACTTAAAAATGAACAATATTTTTAAAAATTCGCCTGTTTCACGTTGAAGCCCTATAATTAGCCTTTACTGTATGCTAATTAGTTTTCTTCAAATTGATTACTTTTGGACATAACCTCTTTTGTTGTGTGAAGCCAGCATGTTTGCAATATGGGCTATGCCTTTGTTGTTATTATGGGCTAGTGGCCCATATTTAGAACTATGTAAAATATATTACAAAATTGTTTCAGGATGTCAACCAAACAGCAGAAAGATGGTAAAAAAAGAAAAAAATGGAATGTGGGAGATATGGAACGTGCAATAATAGCTGTCAGGCAGCATGCAATGGGTACGCTAAAAGCTTCAAAAATGTTTAAGGTCCCACGTTCTACGTTGCAACGTTCTGCAAAAAAGCTAGAACTACAGCCAATTGAAGCAGCCCAAATAAAGCTAGGGCGTAAAGCTATATTAGGGAACGATCTAGAAGACGAGTTAGTTCGTTATATTTTAGAGATGGAAGCTAAATTTCATGGATTAACCAGAAAAGACGTTAGGAGGATGGCGTACACTTTAGCTACCAGGAACAACATCAAACATCCGTTTGGAGGTAACATGGCGGGCAGAGCCTGGCTAGGACTTTTCCTGCAACGCCATAAAGAGCTATCAGTACGACGACCAACGGGAACATCGTATTCTCGAGCAAGAGGCTTTAGCAAAGAAAATGTTGCATCCTTCTTTAATGTTCTGGAAAAAGAATATGACAAACATTTATACCCCCCTGAACGTATCTTCAATGTTGATGAGACAGGTCTTACGGTTGTACAAAACAAGATTGCACAGGTTGTAGGCCGAAGGGGGAAACGACAAATTGCATCATTAACTTCTGCTGAAAGGGGTTCATTAATAACCCTCGTGGCAGCGATGAGCGCTGCTGGACAATTCATCCCACCAATGATGATATTCCCACGAAAAAATATTAACCAGCAACTGATGAGAGGAGCTCCTCCAGGTGCCATTATGGAGGTGCACCCCAGTGGATGGATACAAAGTAATATTTTTACAAGATGGTTTCAACATTTTATTGACACAGTGAAACCCACAGAGAAATCACCAGTCCTGCTTATTTTGGATGGCCATTACAGCCATACACGCAATATTCAAATCATAGATTTAGCTAGAGATAATCATGTGACTATAATTGTCCTACCTCCCCATTGTACCCACAAACTCCAGCCGTTGGACAAAACATTCATGGGAGTTCTTAAGTCTTACTACAGCGAAGAGATCAGGGTCTGGTTACGCCACAATAATCGCCGACTAAGTCCATTTGATGTGTCAGAGCTCTTTGGGAGAGCCTATTTGAAATGCCAAACTGGAGAGATTGCTGTTAATGGTTTCCGAGCTACAGGCATTTATCCATTGAATAAAAACATATTTTCAGATACTGATTTCATTGCAGCTGAAATTGAAGCAGAAAAGACTACGTCAGTCGCACCTGATGACGCTAGTGATGAAGAGGATGAGATGATGGTGGCTTCAACCTCTGGTGTCAATTCGAATGAACCTACAAATTCTGACATTCCAACATACGATAAATCTACCAACTCTGAGATAACACCTGATCGTCGCTCAAACCAGAGCAATTCATCGTCTAATTCTCCCACTTCTCCCTCTGGGCCTAACAAACAGCTTGTTGATATTCCTACAACTAATACACAGCTTGTTCCTATTTCTGCAGGTAATACACAGCTAGTCGCTATTCCTACAACAAGCTTTTATAAAAAGTCTGCCACGCCTTTCAGAGGACCTTGTCCAGAACATGGCGTAAAAAGGAAGTTATTTCAGAAGTTAACTCCATCAACTCCTTCCACATCTGGGTCCGGGTCTTCTCGAACATCTCTGGTAACACCATATGATCTTTCTCCTGTGCCTTCTTTGAAGAAAAAAACCTCAAATCGTGGGCGTAAGCCAAGTAAGTGTTCGGTGATAACCTCTTCACCTTATAAAAATGACTTGCTCCAGTCTCTTGACAAGGTTAAAGAAAAGAAAAAAGGGACAGGAGAAGGCAAAGAAAAACAAATTAAAGAAAGGAATAAAAAAAAGGGGAAACGCAAGCAGGTTACAAAGAACCAGAAAAAGGAATCTGATTCGAGCACCGAGGATGAGGAGGAATATGTGCCCGCAGATGAGGATAGCGACTACAATGAATTTCCAAATGCCCAGTCTCCAAAGGACGCAGCTGACGTGACTTGTATATTTTGCGAAGCACCTTTTGCAGAGGATAACCACGGTGAAATCTGGATATAGTGCTTCATGTGCAATTTATGGGCCCATAACGAGTGCGCTGGGGCCGAAAATGAACAATATGTTTGTGATTTTTGCAAGTAGTAGACATTAGTTTTGATTTATTTCATGTATTGTTTAATTTAAAATATTAAAATATATTTCTCACGCATCTATCTCATTTCTCATACATTTATCACACATTTTTGGGGGTAGCCCATATTTAGAGTCTATATATTCAAAATGCGCAAAAATGCACATTTTCATTATTTACTCATTAATGAATTTACATATTTTTTTAATCAATGTGGACTTTAAACAGGTTGATACTAACTAATGTAGTTATCGTTAGGTAGCTTTGGAATTGAAATAGAATTTTTTTTTGTTTTTTTACAAACAAAAATAAAATGGGTAGCCCATATTTGCCTCCTTTCCTCTATCAAATATAGGGTGTTCCATAAGAAAAAATATAACTTTGATACGCCACACTTTATTGGGACATCCTGTATATTTCAAAATAATTTTAAAATGTAGCCTATATGGATATACAAACTACTAAGGTGACAAACATTTCAAATTTCCTACCGTTTCGCCATAAACCTCCGTCCCGTTAGTCGTGATTCACCCTGTATAATTATAATTTTTATAATATGTATGTACACTCACTGGGACCCAGAATATCTCTATTGTGCTCTCTCCTTCTTTGTTAGATTTAAATATATTGTCATTATCAAGGACTCACATTTTAAATAATTTATTATATTAAAGTGGTACAAATACTACTATTGATATGAAATGGGTTATGGAACGTAAAATGAAAAACGGAAGGAAGGAATGGAAAAATAATTGGAAAAATATTCTGAAATTATTGATCTAGGGAGTTTAAATTACTGTTGAGAAATAGAATTTCAACAACAAGGAAACATTATAATTGTCAGCCAAAGCAAATATGTACAAAAACTACTTGAAAAATATGAAATGGAAAATAGTGAAAGTGTTTCTAACCCTATGAAAGTAGGTTATGAACAAAAGCGGAACAAAAAAAGCAGATTGATGAACCATGTTCTAATTTGATAGGTTTTTCAATGTGTTAGGCCGTAACAACCCGAATTTCCTGATATATCATACGCATTTGAGCCATTCAAGCCAACTGAATACTTGCCATGGTGAATGATATCGAACTGCATCAAAGAGAATACTGAGGTATTCGCAAAGCACAGAAGAAAAATGTCTGAATTTCAAGAGGAGAGAAGGGAAAATCTTGATAATTGATGTCGTGACGTTCACGTTCGACTTTGCTCCCCCAAACAATCTCGAGAGTATATATAGCTGTAAAAGTATCTGATGTTCTCTTGCTGCGTCGAATGACTTTTTTTCTTGTGATTAGCAAACTCTAGGAAAATAATCTGCTAAGCCCTTTCAAAGTCCGAGTAACCCTTTGAATTTGAAGAAAATACGGGGGGATTATAAACTACTAATCCCAGAATAAATTTCATAAATTGAAAAATAAGTTATTATAGACGCACAGAGTAGGAATATAGAACCAGATTGAAATTAAAATGATCCAATTCACATAAGTTCACGGATATGTGCGACCTGCGGAGAAAAAAATTAAATCGTACACTTGAAAGAGCCAGCGAATAATCAATATCCTCTAAATCAAACTTCCACTGCTGTAATGGAAATTCTGAAGCATAAAGCTTCCAATTGTGAATTTTTATCAGGCAACGAAAAAAAAACCGGCCAATAAAATTTTCAAGAAAATGTAACGGCGACACGAAAAAATTATATAATATAATAATACACAGTTTATCTTAGAATATATTCATTGTTACTACAAAAACCGATTTGCAAAAAGAGAAAGGTTAACAAAAAGCAGTTAAACAATCTCTTAAAGAAATATATTGGCGGTACGGAAATTGTTCGAATAAACAGTTTATTTTAGAATATTTTCACCTTCTCAACTGAATCCTTCGGCACAGCAATAAACAGACTTCCTACTTTTTGGTTCCACACAGCTTTCAACACTACTCCGCAAGGAAAAGAGTAGAGGGAGTTCTCAAATATACCTTGTTCTCAGATTCAAAATCCCATTCCTACCTACAATCTCGGCCTTAGTGGTGGTTACAACAAAAAACATATATCGGGCGTCTTTCGTATTCAATTGAATGGTATATATTCTGACCGTCCTTTCGGTTGGAAGATTTGAACTTTGGGAACTACTAAATTCTGTGATAGAATTCAAACTACCGTAATTTCCTCCAAATTTATAATAAAAAAATATATATAACAGTAATAAATACAATATCAATGCGGTCACAGAAAAAGAGGCGGAAAAAAGTAACAACTTCAGAGGTATAGGGTTATATCTCGGCATGTATGGGAATGCGGCGAAGAACTTAGAAGACTGGCGACTCGGAACAGTGTAACACTGGAGTGGGTCCCAGGTCATAAAGGAATCACAGCAATGAAAAAGCTGACGAACTCGCAAGAGTAGGATCGTCAACTCTGATGAACGGACCCGAACCTGCTGTGGGCATCCCCAGATGCTTAACGAGGTCATGGTTAAAAGGGTGGTTGAAAGAACAACACAATAAACACTGGAAGAATACGACCAGGCAAATACATGGGAAGAAATTCACAAAAGAACCATCAGAAAATGTAGCGAAAGATCTGCTCTCAATAAGCTGGAGCAAACTACGCACCATAACGGGGCTACTTACGGGACACTCTCCCACAAAGGAGTACCTAAACAAAATAGGGCTGTATAACGGAGACCTTACATGCAGAAGATGCAAAAAGGATACCGAAGCAGCTCTGCATATACTATGCAACTGTGAGTCGCTGGACCACAGAAGTCAGAAACTGTATGGCAAAACCCAAATGACTCCAGAAGACTTCTTTAATCAACCAGTAAAGAACCTGTATGAGATAATACAGGGAACGGATTGGCTGACTAGGTTGTAGTTAGAACACTTGGAGTATCCACAATAAGCCCAGGAGGCTGAGGTGGTACCGGCGAAGGGACGCTCCTTAGAAAAAAAAGTAACAAATTTTGAAAAAACAGTTGTAAAATGAAATATGTGACGGAAAATTGAGAGAAATGACCCTCGAAACGGTGCCCAACAAAAATAACTCGTAACATTGCCTTGAAAATAATCACAACAGGATCACCACTATCCATCCTCTGGGCTATATAACTGTTTTTGTTATATTGGTTTCCAAATCATGATTCATCTTTTCCTCCACTAGTGGTTCAACACACTGGTATTCTTCCCAAAGGTTGTTGTACCGGTTTCACATTGATAATTCCACCAGATCCCCTTCCACTTTTGGAATCCTGGCTTTTCTCGCAATCACTCATAGTTGCAAAATTCCCAACTGCTTAGCTGTATATTGTTCAATTAAGGGAATGTCTTCGTCCATGGCAACGTTCAACTGAGTAATTATCTCGTTCTCACCAAGCATACATTATAGTGAGGTTGAATTTATTTACTAATCGTTGATTTATAATATTGTTACGGAAATGAATACGTACCTACGTAATAATTGTAATTTTTTTATTCACGTTATTGTATTACTACGTATTTGTTTTCCATTGATAATATGTTTAGTTTCAGAGCCATTCGATCATAATTCATGGTGGTAATATTTTGTTTTCATTTGTCAAATTCTAGGTTGTATTCAGAAAGTATACAATGAATCAGCTGTTGCAGCGATCACATGATCACAATACCAATGAGTATTCTAGTACATTTTTCGTACACTACCTATTCGCTCAGTGTGAACTTCGACATTCTCCAATATTTATTTTTGGTTCCGTGCAGGTTCTATCCTCGAGTGAATGAGAGTTTATTTTCTACTTTCGAATATTGGTAACACCGATTGTCATACGACTTTCCTGTTCATGGAAGTGAGAAGGAGAGAAAAGATCAAGCAGAGGTCGAGAAGATCTGTCGTTCCTCATAGTGTCTCAATATCTTCAATCTTTTAATATTTACACCATTCAGTCATTTAGTAATTTGAAATTTATGACTTCCAGTTTTTTGTGAACCCTCTGGAGTAAAGGGGGTATGTATTTTTTTGGTAATTCTATTCCAGTTTTTCCTTCACTATTTTTATTTCACTCAACACGTGTCGGAATGGGTTGTCATTTTACCTATTTCACAGGGTTCAAGGAGAGGCTTACTTTTAAAACGAGGCCGACTCTCAAATCGAGGCCTATTTCTACTTGGGGGCCCATCCTCAAAGCGAGTTCAAATCGGTGCATGCGAGGCTTAAGTCAACCCTCACTCAGTACCGTGCTCAAACCTACCTTAATATGGTCCAACACCTAGATGTCTAGCTGTCTGAAATTTAGATATTCATACCATCAGTAATGTTACTGTTCACCGATATCTACATACAAAAATTACCACCATCGAAAAACGATCTGAAGGCAGATTATCTGAGAAACCCTTAGATGAATAGGTATTTAAAGTTTACCATTTTATGTAAATATTTTCATGTATATAACTGGATATTATTATGCATCCGACGAATATATCTATAGGTAATGTTTGTGTAGAAATTCTATTTGAATTTCTACAATAGACTTCTTTAAATCAAATAATTTCCCATAATTAGGATTTACCTCGTATCTGTCTTTTTCGAATGGCGTCTGGTCGCGTAGTCTCAAGCGAGTGCGCAGAAATTTTAAAACAGCCTGTAAAACCATTGATTGATAAATAAGTAATCAACGGTAAAACGATACCTTTTGAGTAAAAATTGTCAAGCATACAAGGTCGTGCTTTCTTGTTATCAGTTGTTATCAGTTTATATTGAATTTCAATCCCCAAATCATGGGGCCTTTTTCTTAAATTAAATATCATGTAGTGATGTGAAATTGCATTACTCTAGTGCCTATCTGTAAGTAATGTACATATTCTATAATTTAATTAATTATTCATCGAGAGGCAGCGGCCATTAATGATGTTGGACCGGCATTTCATGGGCTCCTGAAAATAAAGGATTGCCAAATCTTCTTATAACTTATATTGTTTTCGCAATTTATCGTCTCACGACCTTTGCTAAATCAACGGTCTACTAGTGATTTTGTTGTTTTAATTTGGAGTTTTCGGTTTACCATTTTTTTGTTAATAAAAAAAACTTTGTCAAAGTTAGTAACTTGGTTGCTGTACATATTGTTAAATTTCGCGGTAACCGAGCTCTAGAAAATTGATTAAACATAAACAGTTGTTTGCCTCGATTGTATGTGATATTCAAACTGTTATAAAAGTTTTATTTGCAAGTTTTCTCATCGGGGCAGAAGAAAAATCGTAATAAACTTTGCTACCGGAAGGTTGACTTTTTATTAATAACCTATCTTCCAAATTTTCTAGTTTCTCTGATCTAGGTGTCTGTGCCTTTACATAGACTGGTCCTTCGTCCAATTTACTGTAGGTGTAAACTTGCAGGTTAAATTTAAATTACAACAACAGGCTCTCAACAGATGGAAAAGAAAGGTAACGTTTTTCTCACATTCCTTTTTATTAACCTCGAACCAGAAGTACCTATTTTATCTGATCGCCCTTTCCACTCCATTTGTTTTTGGTCCTTCGAGCCGGATCTGTCTGTTAAAATGACATTTTCGTAACTATTATTTCACAATTTCTGCCATTTTTCACCTCTTAACTCAAATTGTTTTTATCTTGAATCTCAAATTAAATCCATACATTTGATTTTCTCTCAACCTCTGGTAGCATTCATCGAAATAGTGCGCGTAAAAAGAAAACTTTATAATTTCTCCAAGTGACATTTTTGAACTTTCGTAACAAAATTGAAAAATCAGTTCCGGGCTCCGGTGTGTGCGGAAAAATCGCTACGCTTGGCAACTCCGCTTTCTGGCCGTCATCAGACCTCGCTTCAAATCCCCCACGCAGACAGTAAGCTGGAGAAACGCAAGGATCTGCGCAAGCTGCTGACTAGTAGTCGGCTATTCTCTTTTGTGCGAATCTTCGTCTTCTACTGAAACTGAAACTTCATGTACATCGAAAAATAATTATTTGCTTTGTATATATTTAAATAAATAACCATCTATACCATCTACTTGTTCGGACACTAACAATTTAGATTTCTCTATAAATAATTGTATACCTATTTTTTGCTGTAAAAATACTCCGTTCTCTTTAACATTATTTGTAAATATTAAATATTGTCGCATTTTATGTAGGTATTCTGGTTTAAACATCTAACGTTATTCTTACATTCAAATAATCTTTGGGCTAATGACTTTGGAAATTTAAGATAAATTTATATGTACCTAGGTATTTCTTGTATAAGAAATCTGCGTGATTAAGCATATATACCTACCTTTTTGTTGAAAAATTTTCGCTATATTATTTATCAAATTAGATGTACCTACCTATGTTATTTCGCCATCTTTGCAAATTTAATAATTTTTTATCCATAACTTTAAAACATTACTGTTGAAATTTATAGCTATTGTATTTTGGTGCGCTTAATCGTAATCTATTTACTATTTCTTACAAAATGACTCTCACAACATTGCGCAGACAAAGAGGCGTCTGTATCGGCCAACTTTCCCGGTTAGAATCATATATTAACGATTTGGATGGTTCGGAAGAATCATATATTTTGAAGGTAAAATTACAAAATTTGTGTGGTTATCAGGATAGTTATAATCGACTTCAACTTGAAATAAGTCCACTTCTTTCGGATGATGAAACTAATTTAGAAAATGAAGTTCAAAATGAAGTGGCAGATAGATTTGAAATCGCTATTGCTTTTCTACAATCTTGTATTGAAAAACGTAGTAAAGAATTATCTCTTCAAGAAATTAATGACGTTTCTAATGTAGCTTTGCCAAAAATCAATATAAAACCATTTACAGGGGCGGCCCAAGAATGGCCTGCTTTTTATGATTTATTTTCTGCTGTTGTTATTAATAATAGTAAATTAAAAACTGACGGGGAAAAGTTCTATTATTTAAAAAGTTTATTGCGCGGTGACCCGCTGGATCTTATCTCAAGTTTGAGTCTTACTAATCAAAATTTTAAAGTCGCCTTAGACATTTTAACTAAAACATATGATGATCAATTTAAATTACTTATATCTTTGTATCAAACCTTGATTGAGCAAAAAATCGTGACGAAAAGTACAGCAAATGAATTAAAAGATTTTTACATTACTTCTCGAAAAACTTTTGATTTGATTAATAATACAAACCATACTGATGTTGTTAAATTTGAGGCATTAGTTATTTACTTACTTGAACAAAAATTGGATCACGCTTCTAGACGCGCATTCGAGAGTGACAGAAAGCCGGGCACAATACCCACAGCAACTGAGTTTTTTCATTTTCTTGAAAAAAGGCAATCGGTCCTAGAGAATTTAAATGTATTTGAGCCTGGGCCATCTAAACAGACTGCCAGGAAATCTCACCCTTGTAATCGTAATATTTCTCTAGTAACTAGTGTAAATACTAAGTCTAATATAAGAACTCAAAGTTCAGGGTTTTCTCGTGCAAAATGTTTGTATTGTAACAGTTCTGAACATCCGATTTATGGATGTAACAAATTTATTTCTTTGAAACCAATAGATAGATATAATTTTATAAAAACAAAAAAAAGTTGTATTAATTGTCTTAATATTAATCATAACGTTTCGGAATGCAAATCTTTAAAAAGATGCGAATCTTGTGGAAAACCACATCACTCATACTTACATTTTGATAATCAAACAAGATTAAGTTCTGTTTCTCATGATCGTAATAATTCAAATAGAAATGATCCTTTCTCTAGAGAAAATGCTTCTAGAATACATCAGCCGAATGTAAATATTGTAAATAATGATAATCTTAATCAAAATAATCCCTCTTCTAATCAAACTTCTCTTCATACTGTCTCGATTTATAATAAACTTATTCTTTTACCTACTGCACTCATTAATATTAAATGTTCTAATGGTAAACAAATTGTTGCTAGAGCTTTGTTAGATTCTGCCAGCCAAATGAGCTTAATTGAACGCTCGGTTGCAAACCAATTAAAATTGCCGTCTAGAAAACAAACTGTAAATATTTCGGGATTGAGTAATATCAACTGCACTAATAGTACAGAAATAATCGATTTAGAATTTAGTTCGCTTACGAATTCAAATAATAAATTTAATGTTTCGTGTTCCGTTATTGATAAAATAACTCATAACCTTCCACAATTTTCTATTTCTCACGACAGTTTGGAATTACCTACACTGGTCAAACTTGAACTCGCTGATCCTTTCTTTTTTAAAACTGCACCTATCAATGTTTTGTTAGGCATGGATATTTATTTTAGTCTTTTCAAATCCAATATCATCAATTCGGGACCTAATTCCCCATCTTTTGTTGAAACTCATCTTGGTTATGTGGTCGCAGGTCCAATACCTCGATACCAAAACAACTTTTATCATAAACAAAATAATATATCGTTTTCATTTATCACTACTTGGGATGCTCAATCAGAGCAAGAATCTAACTTAAATAAATTAATGGAACATTTCCGGGAATTAGAAAATATTCCTAAATCTAAAACGCTTTGTTCTGACGAAGAATTTGCAGAGCAAATTTTTCAAAATACTACCAAAATCTTACCTTCTGGTCGCTATCAAGTAAACATGCCGTTTCTTGAAAATCAACCCATCAAACTAGGTCAATCATTTTGTATGGCACGTCATCGTTTTTCCACACTGGAAAAAAAGTTTATTGCTAATCCTAAGTTATTTCAAGATTATGAAAATGTAATTTCGGAATATTTGAAACTAAATCACGCTCAAGTGATTCCTCTATCGCTCTTCAATTACCCTACCAATGAATTTAAATACTTTGTTCCTCATAGGGCGGTGATTCGGGAAAATAGTTCCACGCCTGTGAGGGTAGTTTTTGATTTTAGTGCACGTACTGATACTGGTATATCCCTAAATGATTTAACCGCAAAAGGGTATCAAGTACAAGATAATCTCTTTGATATATTGTGCCGATTTCGGTGTTTTAAATTTGTCCTCTGTGCTGACATACAAATGATGTACAGATTTATCGATATCAATCCAGTTCAACGACACTTCCAGAATTTTTTATGGAGAAATTCCCCTTCTGAATCTTTCACTTGTATGCAACTTTCTAGTTTGAGTTTTGGACAAAATTGTTCACCTTTCCTGGCAACACGCGTATTAAAAGATATTGCTGATCGTAATCCTCAGTATCCAAAAGCTCAGTTCGCTCTTTTATCCCAAACATATATGGATGACATTCTAACTGGTACAAATACTGTTTCTGATCTTCCAATTATTTATTCCGAACTATCTTCTGTTTTAAATCAACATGAATTTAAGCTACATAAATGGAAATCTAATTCTGCGCATTTTTTATCGTCTATTTCTCAATCTTCCACAAATGAAGTTGATATAAATTCTAATGAGTCCCCCAGTAAAATACTAGGGTTAAAGTGGAATCCTGTTTCCGATTTATTAATGATTCGTTCATCCAAAACTAAATGTCCATCTGTTATTACTAAACGCGTGATTTTAAGTTATATTAGTAGTGTTTTCGATCCGTTAGGTATAATAAATGTAGTCGTAGTCATAGGCAAATTAATAATGCAAGCTTTGTGGCATGCCCAGTTAACCTGGGACGAACCAATTGTCGACTCTTCTATTTTGGAAAATTGGAACAAGTTCCCCACTAAACATGATACATAACAAAAATATTTTCCAGAGATAACTT